>JAPDSC010070478.1:11204-32700 GCA_026290005.1 Latrodectus geometricus
AATATATATATATATATATATATATATATATATGTATGTATGTATGTATGCATGTATATATGTTTGTAATATAAATATTTATTTACTTAAATGAATGCAATATTCAATATTGAATACAGGCCAGAAATAGTTCTTAAACATTTTTTACGTGTTATATATTTAATTTTAATTCATATTTGGTATTATATTGTTTATGGTAAAGTGTTTTGTACATGTAGTTTATTGTATCAATTACCCTCAGTGACCTGATTGATTAGATCTTTCTTTATCGTTATTAAGAGGTAGTAAGTTAGACATCCGACTCAACCGAAGATCCTTTGTGTTTACTAATGGTGGATGATACACATTAAATATGTCATGGTTGCAATGTCCTCCATGTGAAAGGATACTTTTGGCCATTTTTTGGGCTCTTCTGATTGGTTAATCATTAGAAATACGGTGACACGTTTTGAGGTTTTACCAGTCTACAACCCATGTAGTTCCTTCTACTAGAGGAACTACATAGCTGCATATTACTCTTAGCTGTGGACCAGTTCTCTCATGCGCCAGGATCTACTGGTGTAGACTTTCCTGCACCAAAGGCATGAATAACAATTATATTTTATTAAATTATTGAATTACCTAAAAAAGTAATAATTATCTACCTCTTTAATTATGACTTGATAATTTAAATGGATTTAGTTTTACATTATATCAATGAGGTTATTTTTACCCTTTAAATACAGATAACTAGAAATTCATCGAAATGGAAATTGATTCTGCTCTAGACAATTTATTTAAACAATAATGGAATTATCAACACTTCACATTGTTAAAAGGTTATATTGATGGTCGGTTATTAAATTTGCAGCATATTTCATCTGCTGTCCTAGAAACCTTCCTTTACACTTATCATGACAATGTGATATGAATAAACTACATAGGTCACCAATTATTTGACAACTCCTGCATATTCCATTAAACATCTTACTAAAATAGTTATGAACTCTCTTAAATGATTTAATAGTGATATTATCTCATAATAGTCTATATAGATCTCTAATTCTTAAAAACAAATATCATTAGTAATATGCATTATTGAAACAATATGAATTCGCCAGAATGAAGTAATTCGTATAAACTAAAAAAATCAACAATTTACAAATATTTGAAATGAACTTATTTATATTCAACTATAACAAAATATCACTCTACAAAATAGATTTTAAAAAGTCTGTATTCCTAAAAATCTAGGATGGATTACATTTAATACTGTAAAGAAATTATCTTCATGGCACTATAATGGTTTACTCCTCTCAGAAAACTTATCATATGTTGTTAATTGTCTATGTTGAAAAGATTTATCGTTATAAAAGAAGTATGTTCAATTCATAAATTAAATAATAATAACATTCTATATTTATAAAGTATAAATTTGAAAGCTCTTTTAAATACATTTTTAAATTTTACATATAAATTTTCTTTTGGGTTAAAAGTCTGGAATAAAAATATTCTGAAATCATGTTTTTAATATGAATTATAAATACTTTTAAGGCTTAAAGAATTATTAAGTTTTGAATTTTACCTTTTCAATAATATGCAATAGGATTATAATCCATTATTTATAAACACGAAAAAATAAATTTAACCATAAAAAGATTTAATTTATATTTAATAGGAAAAATTTACTTTAAAACTTTAACTATGTTTTCTATATTAACATTCCAATAACAAATTTAATAAACTTGATCTTCTTTTAAATAGAATTGAGTAAGAATTTAAAAAAAAACTATTTAATTACTGATGGGTAGATAAAATGCAATTAATAATAATTAATAACATATCCGGTAATGTATAAATCTTGTTTAAACTGCATTTTTAAAAAAGAAGAGTTTCCTGTAGAGAATAAGAAATAATCTTTTCATTTTCTCAAGGTATTTGAAAAATAAAATTATTTAGCATTTTTCTATGTTTCAATATAAAAAGTTACATTGTTTTATGAAATTCTTGTGCTCTCTGCTCTACACACTTTTCTTGCTCTTCTTTATCTCTTATTTATCTCTCAAACGTATTGCAATACAACTTTTCTGTTTGTTTCCATGGTTACTCACTTAAATCTGTAATGGAATTGACTGAACTTTAAGGCTTAGGTTAAAGAAAAAAATTACATTATGATTTAATATGTTGAGGAGTGTAAAAATATTATATTTTATGTGACCTGTGAGCTTTCATTTTATTTTATTATGAACTGAAAGAAATTAGGTATAGTTTTAAAGAAAAGCTTATTTTTTAACAACTGAGACTACAATCTTTATTTTTAGCTGCAATTTTTTCAATTCAAATTACACATTTTTTACAAAAAAGACAAAATATAAAAATATGAGCATTTTAAATAAGAACATGTAAGTAAATAGGAAATATAAATATTCACGTATGTAATTTAAAATTTTAAAATGTTTTTTAGTACATTATCAAAATCATATAATAATACAAGCCAAAAATTTATTCCATTCTGAAAAATTAATTAAAAATTTTCCAAATCTATTCAAAAAACAATTTAATGCTGGTATTAAGTAGTATATATTCAATTTAAACCATTAAGTATTAATATGTTATAATAATGGACTAAACATTGAATTAAGAACTTAAATAATTAAGAAGAATTTAGAAACAAGAAGGCTTTTTCTAAGATTTGATTGCTTTGCTTCTTAAATTGGTGAAAAATCTGTCATTTATTGGAAATCTTTTATCGAAATCTTGTATTGGACGGTTTATGCTCTGTGGAAAAGACGTTTCAGTACTTATTCACTACAGAATAGTAAGTACTGAATGTTAAGTTTCGGTTTTCTATGGTAAGCTGAGAGTTTTGCAGATTTGCGAATTTTCTTTCATGCAATACCTACATAAAAGCTAAAGTGAATTTAAGAAAATTCCTCTTAAGAAGAAGTCTTCTGCAAGTAGCCAAATACTTCATAACAACTTTCTGTGTTATGCTATCAAATTTTCAACTTACAAAGATTTCTGAATCTAGAGTCCCAAGTTCAATTGTATCCAATGTCAAACATCGGGATATGAATTCTACCCTTCGGAGTTTTGAAGTTGCTTTGTAAAGATTGATTGTTGGAAAAGTTTGGAATTTTCGCATTTGCAATATCTAAATATGTTCAATTAAAACCGAACATTCATGCTTTAAAAGGCTGGAATTGCAAAACAGGCATGCTTTAAAAATGTACAGTAAATATCAGCTCTTGAAAAGCTTTAAGCATAATTCTCTTTCAACTTAATACAAGTGAAAAATAAAATAATAAATAAACTCGTAAAATATTTTGTAAGGTAACTAAGCCAATTTAAGGTTTAGTTAATGCAGATATACTCAAATATTTCCAAATGCATTCTTATATTGCAAGATATCCATGAGAACATGTATCTATGGGATATTTCATTATGAAATTATAGTCACATCATCATCAGCATTGGCACGGTAGCCCTTTGTGGACCTGGGCCTTCCTCAAAAGCTTTTCCCAATCTGCCTTTCTCCCAGCAATTGATCTACAATTCTTTACATTTAGGATGGCAAAGTCCTCTTCCATACAGTCTTTCCATCTCTTTTTGGGCCTTCCTCTTGGTCTTTTATAGTCATATACAAAAACAAATTACCTTAATATACGCTGTTGTCCAAATTTGGAATACAAAATTGAAACAAATATTTTGGTAATGTATAATTTAATGTAATTTATCGTGATTAAAATCTGCATTTCATTCATCAATTTAAAATATTACTCAATTTCCAAAATCCATTCATCTATTTCCCATATTTTTAAACTCACTCTTAAGGCAAATGGTTTTTCAGTGAGGCATAGCTGCATGAAAGCTTCGCCTATAAAACTAAAAAGAGTTTATTAGATTCCGTCCAATAGATGTCCCTTCAACTAACGTGTGACTTTTATAACTGTCAAGAAGATTCCAAAGTAGCTAAAGATATTTCTGTGAAATGAGAGTCCTAGACTTAGAAAATATCACTATTTATTATTTAATGTGTAAGAATAAAATAATCTCTACCATTCTCATAAATGAATAATAATAATAAATTAAAAGATAGATTAAATAGCTATATTAAGTTTTCAAATATTTTACTTTAACTCTACAGCTGTTAATTTTTCTTTCCTATAATATATAACAGAATATCTGATAAAATAACTGAAATATCTGGGTCTCACAATTCAAATACATTATTAAAGGATATTAAACTGTACAAAAGTATTTTCCTGGCAATTTAAATGTTGCGTAAATTAATTTTAATAAATTATAAAATTGGATTGTTTTAATTAATTACCAAGTATATTCATTTCTGTTTCACTCAGATGTATGTAATATCAAACATGAAATTAAAAATATTTAATAAAAATTTACTTATTTATATTTAATTTATTTAATATTAAAATATTTTGATTTAAATTTCAATATTTGAATTTCGATAACATGAAATATTTTTTTAATCGATATTTTGGTTAAACATTGAGCCTTCAGTATCGGGGGTATAGCTCAGTGGCAGAGCATTCGACTGCAGATCGAGAGGTCCCCGGTTCAAACCCGAGTGCCCCCTTTATTTTGATAAAGTCAAATTAACTAAAAAAATAAAATGAAGATTTTTATGTATTTAAGTACTTGTGATTACTATATATTTTACGGTTAATTATTTATCGAACCCGTTACCAACAGCCAAGGAGTCAGAAATGCTAACCACTCAGCCAACGACCAGCATAAAAAAATTGAAAGTGCTTTAACAAAAAAAAAAAATAATAATTTTAGAAAGTAACAAAATTTCTCAAATATAGATAAGTTTCAACTTACAGCAAATACATTTTTGCTTTTCATTGTTAAATTCTATATATATTGGCATAAATGTACAGAATACAACCTAATATTCTAATGCATATGATGCACATGCATGCATATATACATATTCATATGATATTGTGAATATTGTTTCCCAAAGATAGTGGATAATAGTATAGATCATTGTTTAAACTTTACTTTTCGAAAAAGTAAAATATAAATAATGTTATAATCAATTACTGCGGTAGATTTATAATGATTTAAAATATTACTTCAGCTACATTTGCGGATAGAATAAAAGCATAAGTAATTGATTATAAAGTGTATTGAGTATTAATCATAATGTTAAGCATAAAATATTTTGCCAATTTCTCATTTTCCATTTTTTTACGATAACCTAAGTCTGAAAAAATATATTTCAGTTCTTTAGGCTATTGTCACGGCAGCCCTTTGTGGGCCTGGGCCTTCCTCAGAATCTTTTCCCAATCTGTCTTTCTCCCAGCAATTGATCTCCAATTCTTTATTCCAGTATCCTCATACCCTTTGATTGTTTCCTGGTTGATTTCCGTAAAGGCAGTCCGTTATTTACTTCTTTCGATTTCTGAACAGGTTGATTTTTACGGGGTTGTTAGCCCGACGCCCAACCCCCAACCTGGGGGACCAGTCCCCTGATATTATTCCCGGAGGCCAGGGTACCCAGCTATACCACCGTGCACTGGGTACCCATTTTAGTCGCCTCTTACGACATGCATGAGCTACATTGAGACTATTCTTTCAAACCCGGTCACCACACGGGTTTCCTTAGGCCATACACTACCAATATTAACTATTTCATATGCATAATAATATTAATGTATATATGGAACAATCAGCTTAAAGTAGACTCTGAACCACAAAAAAAAAAAAAAAAATCCACGTAAGTAGTAAAGAAAGCCAAAAATTGTTGTAGATAATATTTTGAGAATAATGTAAGTATTAAGATGTCAAATATTAAAGCGCATCACGAATAATATGCACAACGAGTCAAACACTAGTTCCAAGCATTAAAAGTTGTAAAAAGTAATTATCAATCACAATAACAAATAAATATTTTGCTTGATATTATCTAACAGTAATTAATATGCACTTCAAGCTATATGTATTTGTTCCCTCAAAGGAAGAGTTATTTTTGTCGAGATATTTTAAGTAACTATAATGAGATACAAATATTAAAAGTTCAATATTTCTCTCTTCCAATACTTAATAAATTTCATCATAATAAATTTTCAATTATAATTGAAAGTTTTTCTCGTTAATATTCTTCGACGAAATCCATCATCGTAAGAAAGAAAATAAAGCTACATTATTCACAATTCTGTCATTTTTTATGAAACATAATATGTATTCCCCTAGTTGAGTATTTCTTCCGACTGCATAGAAGGGTTAAAAGCAAAATTGGGCTAATTAAGTCCTGTTTCTAAGAATAAAATTTATTTATTTATTTAATCCAAGCTGACATTAAATAAATAAAATCTCAATTCTGGCAGAGTTTTAGAAGAATAGATTATTTATAAATTATTATTCAATTTTCAGTAATATAATGAACCGATTCACAATTATTCAACTCGTAGTTATGATAAAATTAATAAATCAATTTTCTTTAAAATAAATAAGTATAAATAAACAGTCAAACGGTACTTAATTTTAATACTTGTTGTGATTACATAGAAACTCTAACAATGAAATCACGCTAATGAATTTCTGTGTTTCATCTAAGAAAGAGAAATACTCTTCAAGCTGGTATTAAATAAAATCTCAATTCTGGCTGATTTTTAGAAGAATAGATTATTTATAAAAGCTATTCAAAATTCCATAATGATAATCTTTTATAAATCAATATTTTCAAACGTGGAAAGGTATCATTAATTTAATTCTTACAGTGATTAAAATTTTGAATAATTCTTCACATTAAAGCAGTTTTTTCCAGTCTCTAAAGTAGTTAAAATAAAATAAAAGACTGGCATGTAATTGCATAAGAAATCGAAAAACTAAATCGTGCTAATGAATTTCTATGTTTCAGCTAAGAAAGAGAAATACTCGTCAAGCTGGCGTTAAATGTATTAAATCCCAATTAACACAGCTTTTTAGAACAATAACATTCTTATAAAAGTTATTCAAAATTCCAGAATAACAATCTCTTATCAATGAATAGTTAAAAATATGGAAATGTATCATTAATTCAATTGAATTTTTTAAATAATTCTTTGAAAAGAATTATTAAAAAAATTAATTTGAATTAATTATAAATTAAATATCATTAAATTAGTTTCTTCTTAACACTAAAGTAGTCAAACTAAAATAAATAATCAGCATGTGTAAATAATTAAATAATTTGGGAAAATTGTTCTTCTGGAACAAGAGGTAGAAAAATGTTGTCTACTCCTTTTGTAAAACAAATTCTATTTTATCACGACAAACTGATTAAAATATTATTTGTGCCATTATTGAAACATAATATTCCAAACTATTATATTTGATTGTCTCTATTTTGTTTTCTTTGGCATAAATTAGAATCAAAATATTAGGTTTATTATGTGTCTTTGTATTAAAGAATGAAACAAATGGCTTAAAGTTTAGATTTTATTTTAACAATTACTAACACATTTATTTTCATAAATAATTATATTTATCATTAAATGAATAACAGAAATACATTTAAATGATCTGTTTAAAAAACATTCAGCTATATTTAGTTTGTCGATAACACAACAATCCTAATTTTTAAATGATAAAATGAACCCATTTTCATTAATTCAATTCATAATTTCGTTCCCAAGTAAATTAGTTAATCTTTTTTTTAAAAAAAAATAATTTCAAATAAATAGTCAAATGGAATTTATTTTTAATATTATAAATTGCTTTTACAAAATGAATTTTACCTTTATACACATTTTCTTATATTTTAAATATAGTGTTAGAAATTATTTTTAAAAACTGGAACTATTATTTTATTTTAAATTTTTTTATGAAATATATATTACCTTTAAATGTTAATTATATTTAAATTTGTGTGAATTATTAAATACATTTTATTATAAAAAGATTTAAAGCAGGAATATTGTTCCAAAGAAATTCTAATTGATTATTTGATTGCTTTAAAAGAATTTCTAATATTATTTTATGATATTTAATTTACTGTAACTTTCATCTGTATGAATAAAATATTAATTCCGTTTGTCCGTCAAAAATTCACCAGGTATGAAATTGAAAACAACTGAGTGGAAATGAAACTCATATCTCGATATCGGCGATTGGCTAAATTAAAATTAAAGTTGTTTCTTTCAAAATTTCGATAAAGCTTTTGTAGCCAATTGAAAGTATAATAAACACCAATTTGAATTGCCAGTAAAATTTCGTATGCGCCGTATTTAGTTTTGGCGATATAACTATCCGTTTCAGATCTCTGTTTGCTTTGTGAAAGATCAGATCTCTGTTTGCTTCGTGTGGGGTTATTATCCTCTTCTTATAATTATCGTTTAATTGTTGCCAGTGGGAATAGAGAAAAAGATATTCATGGCAAGAAAGAAAGACAATGAGCGTCCTACATTCCTTTTACATTATTAAAATATGATTTTTTTTAAGAATATGATATTTTTTTATTTTTGCGAAAGTTTTCCTTTTGTTATTTTTTTCGAATGCGCTTTCGACTTTTCCAATATATCAAAGCTCTTAAAAACATTGGAGCGGGGATGAAAAGTGCTCTTTATTCAATATTTAATACTTAATAAAGGAGAGTTTTCAAGCATTGCACAGCTCATTTAATTTGTTATTTAGCTAATCTGTACCTAATACGTCATTGCATCATTTTTAAAAAAAAACAGTTGATTAAATTATTTCATAATGTGTACATACATCGTTATGTATTAAAATAAAGAACCAAATGGTTTTCACATTTAAACAGAAAACTCATTCAAAAATATTTTTTATTCCTTTGGATTTTTGTTTATTTTGTTATGAAGTATTAAAAGTTACTAAGTCTGTTCTAAATCCCTTTTCAATTGGATTAACTTAATATTTGTCTTTTCAAATAACAACTCTAGTTTTGTCCCCGATCTTTAGCAATAAATTTTCTTTTACTAAAATTAAAGCTTTGTTAGCATTTGCTGAGTTGGATTTATGTGAGAGTGAGTGTAATTATTTGAGATTATGATTGCATATCTGATAACTCAAGCAATCATCTCTGCGTTTCATATGTTTTGAACATAATGACGTGGTTTTTGCCTGCGATCAATCTTGAAAGCATACATAACATCAGAATAATAAAGAGTGAAAGTCATGTGTCAATAACGTAATGTACCATCGTATTATCAAAGCAGTCTCCATATTCCTCTGTTCAAGAAATGTTTAGTTGTTGCCTTTGCTCAAATGCATATTACCTACCTACAGAGAATAGCTAATCATGAATTACAGTGACACTAGAATGATTCATTACCAGCTTTTGAATTTGTAAATATTTTGTATACATTTGAAATCGCATGGAAAAAATTGACACTTCAAACTCTTTACCCCTTTCATAAAACAGTCTGCTGTCTGCCACTCTTTGTTTTGTCACCATATACAATCTTTGTTTTAAATCTTACACATTCTATCACACACACACTTTTCTTTTAAAAGAAAAATTGGAATTCTTATGATTAGGGGGGTATATGTACAATGCATAGATATTTAAATATTCATGGAGTTATAATTTTATTTCTTTACATATATACGTTAACTTTTTTAATTTACTGTTCGACGTAAAGTGATGAAGCAGTAAATTTAGAAAAGGCAAGGATATTTTTTCCAAAGTAAACTAATAAAGTTTAAAAACAATTTATCATGTATATTATTATTAATTTATATAAAAGCAACATAAGAATTTTTACTAGTCTGGTGGCAACATTATGGAGGAAAACATTTGAATCGTTCCAAAAGCTAGAGTAGATTAGATTTTATTATTGATTGTATGTGTAAGTGAAAACAAGATATATTATTGTAGTATATTTCATCTTATGAATACTTTTAAAATCGTATTTGTGATAATGTGTTTTACTTATCACATTTTGTCATTTGGAATACGTGTGTTATTATATCTTTTAAAAACATTAAAATGTGTAGCATTGTTAGAATAATGTGTACTGAGTTCTCAGCTGAATAGATAGCGCTTTGCCCTTTATTTCAGTAGTTCATGGGTCCAAATTTAACTTTGAGTGTGGATTGTAATGGTTTGGAATCTTTTTTGAACTCTAGGTCCAGCCTAACTGGCAAAAAATGACAAGTGCGGGAAACACTTAGAATGCTGTGGATGCAAAGGAATATTACATTATAGTGATAAAAGTTATCTTCTAATAAATTTACAGATAGCGAGTGTTTTTTTTAATTTCTAATTTTTTTAAATTTTAATCATTTAAAAATTTTTCCTGTGTTATTCCATTCCACTCAATTCTCACATAATACTTACCCTGACCACGTTTTAAAACCAACTTAGTTGATTTTCTTAACATTTTATTATAAAAAGTCATATTTTATTAAATTTTATTAATGTTGTGTAAAGTAAATATATAATTTTAGTTATTACATTTCTTAACATTGTGCGATTTATTGAAATATAAAAAATTATACCAATCTTGAAATCTTGAACAGCTTAAAATATCAAAGTTGTAAGCTGTCTCTAATTTGTAAACATTCATCAGAATAAGAAGTGATTTCTATCGAAATAGCAACATGTTATTTAAAACAACTCAAATACATGGAAATTCAAAGTTAGATAAGAAAAAATTTATGATAAGAAAAAAATTTAATGCATTATGTTTTTTATACTACTTCTACTTTAATATAAATATTAGCAAAAATATGCCAATCAAAAGGAAAAATCATATGAAATAAAACTTATACTTATAAAATTATCAGAAATTAACATTGATTTCAATTTTAGAAACTTCAAATAATTAAACTGTTAATTTTTCATCAAAATATTATTTTAAATTTTTAATTAAATTCAATAACAAATTAATCATAAAATGTATAGTAATCACAAGAATTAAAATGCATAAAAATCATCAATTCATTTTTATAAGTTAAATTTAGTTTATCAAAAAGAAGGGGGCACCCGGATTTGAACTGGGGACCTCTCGATCTGCAGTCGAATGCTCTGCCACTGAGCTATACCCCCGTTGAAAAGCATACAGTGTTTAATTGAGAGTTAGATTTAAATTCTTATCTCCAACGTTACGTTTAATACTCGTCAAGCCCCATTGTGAAGCGCACAGAGTTTAACTGGGATATTTTTAAAAAATTACATATTATTCTATGATTTTTTTGAAACTTAGATTAAAAGTACTATCTCGTACGTAATGTTTATATTAGTAAATTCTTATCGAGCTTTATCTTTAAATAAAATAACATGAAAAATTTTAAAATAAGGTTCAAAGATAAGATTTATTTTATCTCTATAAAATATTTCAAAGGAAAAGAACTTTTCATTTGTTTATCATTTTAATATATTTTGATTGCTTTATGTGTTTAGAGATGAATATAAATATTAGAATATAAAATATTACAGCGCAACATGAATAATATACACAACGACAATTCCTTAACAATAAAAGTTTTATACAATAAGTTTCAAATACATTAACATTTAAACACAATAAAAATGATATTTTCTAACATTAAGAAATTTTCTAAGCTAATATATTTTTTTCCTCGAAGGGAGAATTATTTTTGTCATAAGGCATCAAGTAACTATAATGACAGACAAATCTTGAAAAATTAATAATCTCTTTCAATACTTTAAAATCATATTAATACATTTTAATACCTTTTCTATGCCATAATTGTAACATTTTTCGTTGTGTTCATATTCTTTGACAAAAGGCATTATCCACCGAAAAAAAAAATGAAGCTACATTTTGTTCAATTAAGTCATTTTTATGACACATATTACGTAATCCCCTTGATATTAAATCCTCAATATTTGTTATGATTGTATTGAAAATATAAAAATAAAAATTATGGAATTTCTGTGTTCTACACTAGAAAGACAAATATTCTGCAAATTAACATTAAGTAAATAAAATCCCAATTGAAGCAGATTTTCAAAGCAACAGCATAATTTTAAATCGGTCTTTTGAAAATCCTATGTCAATGAATGTTTTAGAATGTGGAAATTTATTTTTAATTTAACTATTATATACTGATTAAACTTTTTTAATAGTTTTTTCTTAAATAATTTCCTCCCATCACTAAAGTAGTAAAACTAAAATAAATAAGTAGTATAAACTATTTTGGGAGAATCTCTTCTCACTTAAGAGATAGGAATATTTTTTTAATCTCTTAGTTTCAACAGAAAATTCCGTTTTATTACTTAACACTCATTAGAATATTATTTATGATTTTGCTGAAACGTAATATTTCAAACTATAAATGCCTCTCTTTTATTTTCATTGATGTAAATTAGCATTTAAATATAATAATTCTCTGTCTTTGTTTTGAAGAATAAAACAAATACCTTAAAACTTACATTTTATTTGAATAAATAAAACACATATTCATTTTCAGAAAAAATATTGGTTTTCAGCTGAAAAAACACATAAACACATTGAACTTATATGTTCAGAAAAACATGCAGCTAAACTTCGTTAGTTGGTAACTCAACATTCTCAAGTAATAAAATGAAATTAGTGTTAATTAAATTCGTAATTTCATTTCCAAATAAATAAGTCAATTTTTAAATAAAGGTAAAATAAATAATCAAACGGAATTTAGTTTTAATATTATAAATTGCTTTTACAAAATACACATTTCTCGTTTACATTTTTTGAGTAATATGCTAAAATTTATTTTTTAAAAACTAGAAAAAATATTTTATTTTAGAAATTTATATGAAATGAATATTAATCTTAAATGAAAATTAGATTTAAATTTATATACATTATTAAATAAATTTTAATATATAAAATGTTTAAAGCATGAATATCAATTCAAAGGAATTCTAATTTATATTTCACTATTTTCAAATAATTTCTAAAATACTTTTATGCAGTTTAAGTCTTAATCTTTCATTTAAATAAATAAAATATTCATTATGTTGTTTACCAAAAATATGTTAGGGTACTCAGAACACTTGCGTGGGAGTGAAACTGATGTCAGAGTGTCAGGTATAAATTTAGATGAAAAATTGCTTGTGTTCGAAATTTTGATAATTGCGTTTCTTGTCAATTTAAAACATAATGAACACCAATTAGAGCTCGGAATAAAAATTTTTATGTAATTAATTTTAGTGATATAACTTTTTGCTTTGAATCTCTTTTTGCTTTATGAAAGAAATATGTAGTTATTTTCCACTTTTAATTATTGTCTAGCCGTTGTCACTGAGAGTGGAGAAAATATTTTTACGATCATGAAGCGCTCTGCATTCTTTCTACTTTCCTAAAATATAATTTTTTTAAAGATTATAACATTATTTATTTTTGCAAAAATATTGTTTTTGTTGTCGTCTGCATATAGGTTTTTGACTTTTCTAATTCATTAATGCTCGGAAATGCATTGGAAAGGGGATGAAAATTGTTCTCCATTCAATATTTAATAACTTCGAAACTAAGGAGGACTTTTAAGCATTATATACCATATCTAATTTGCTTTTAGCTAATCTTTATATAGGACTCCATGCCATTAAGCAAACACATGGCTTAAAAAAGTATTGGTTAAATAATTTTATGATGTGTGTATACACTTTTAGGTATTAAACAAAAAACCTCGTACTTTTCACATTTAAATAGAAGTTTCAGCCAGAAGAATTTTCAATTATTTCTTTGGATTTTTGTTTACTTTTTTTTTAATTATTCAAACATATCTAATGTCTGTTCTGCATTCTTTTCTATTAGATTAATTTAATATTTGTTTTTTCATCTAGTCTTGAATTTGATATTTAGCAACACATTTTTCTATGCTAAAAACTAAACTAAGTTAGCATTTGCTGAGTCAGGTTTATTATAGACATAAATATCATATATTTAGTGTTATTACTTGATATTATGATACCATATTTGATAACCTAAACAATTCTCTTGATATTTCATAAGTTTAGAACATAATGACATGGAGTAGAGCTGTGATCAATCTTGAAAGCATATACATGTTTGGAATACCAGTCAATGTAAGTCATATGTCAGCAAAAAAACTCATCGTCATATTATCAATGCAGCCTAGGGATATTTAATTATGAGTTACTGTGACCTCACAATGCATAATCACAAGTTTTTAAATTTGTTAAAGTTTTGCAAACAGTTTAAGTCATACGGAAAGAGAAAAATTTGACCATTAAATGTTTTTACCCATTTCACAAAACAATATTCCAGTTGCCACTCTTTGTTGCCCCCATATGCAATTTTTTTATCAGTCTTATTTATTCTATTACACAACATTTCTTTTAAATATAAATTTATATGCTACATATAGTCAAAACAAACTTATTTTTTTAAAACTAAGCAAGTGGTTTAGTATTCCCAGAAATTTGGAATTCTTATGATTATGGATGCATATGTACAATACATAGGTATATCTGATTCTACGAGTTATTTTATTTCAGTTTCATATCAACGAGTTCTTATTTTTTTAAATTTATTATTCGACGTAAAGTGATGATGAAGGTGAATTTATACAACACAAGGATGTTCTTTTCAAAGTAAAACTAGTATAGAATAAAAACAATTTCTTGTGTATCTTATTATTAATTTATACAAAAACAATGCTAAATCTCTTGTTAGACTGGTGGCAAAGTTATCGAAGTAAACATTTGAATCGTTCTGGAAGCTAGAGTTGAGTAGATTTTGTTAAGGATATTTTGTTTAAGTAAAAACAAAAGATATATTCTTGTAGTGTATTTTATTTTATGAATCTTTATAAAATCTCCAATAAGTGAAAATGTGCTTCTTTTATTTTATCATTTTTAAAATAAGTGTTATTAAAAGATTATCTTTTAAAATCATTAAAATGTGCAACATTTTCAGAGTAATGTGTGTTGAGTTCTCAGCCAAATGGTAAGCGCTTTGCCCTGATAGTTCAAAACCTTATGGACCCAAATTCCTCCTTGAGTCTGGACATTTGTAAAGTTCAGAAATTTTTTTGAACTTTAGGTCTAGCCTTTATGGCAAAAAAATTACCTTTGAGTGAAAAATTTTAAATGATAAGGATGAAACGTTATACCAAATTATACCGATAAAAGTTATCTTCTAATAAATTTACAGGTAGTCATTTTGCATAAACTGCTCATAATAATTTCCTTGTTACGCATTCAAAGCAACTAAGTTGATTTTTTTTTTATCATTCTATAATAAAAATTCAGGTTTTATTGGTCATAAAAAACTGATATGTAAAGTAAATAATTCTACTATTACATTTCTCACCATTGTGCAATATGCTTAAAAGATGAAGGTTATGCCAATCTTGAAATATTGAACACTTAAAATATCCACACACAAGTTTTAGGACGTTGTATGTAAGTAATAACGAGTAATTTAAAAATATTCAAATATATGGAAATTTAAAGATAGATAAAATAAATATATGGTCAGAAAAAATTTTTAATATATTATTTTATACTATTTCTACTCTCTAATGTAAATACGACCAATAATATCCTAATTTAAAGAAAAAAAGATGACAATCAAAAATTATATTTATAAAGATCAAAAATTTATTTAATTTCAATTTTAGAAACTGCAAATAATTAAACTAAATATTTTTCATTAAAATATGATTTCAAATTTTTAATTAGTTTAGATAAAAAAAATTAATAGTAATATCTATAGTAATCACAAGACTTTAAATACATAAAAAAACCCTCATTTCATTTTTTAATTTATCAAAATGAAGGGGGCACCCGGATTTGAACCGGGGACCTCTCGATCTGCAGTCGAATGCTCTGCCACTGAGCTATACCCCCATTGAAAAACTTACAGTGTTTAATTGAGACTTAGATTAAAAGTCTTATCTCGGACGTAACGTTTATATATTTAAATACTCATCAAGAGTAAACATTTAGATAAAATAACATGAAAAAAGATAAAAAAAAAACTACAAAGATAAGCTTGTTTTTATATTTACAAAATATTTCATAAAAAAAAGAACTTTTCAATTCTTTAAAATTAAATCGATCTTAATTGCTACTAAAAATTTTAAAAATATTAAAAATTTTAAAATTTTGATTTTAAAAATAATTTTTATCTTTAGGTATTATTATATAAAAGAACAAAAAGTATTTTTGTAACAGAACAACGACCTCTAACGGGAAAAAAACTGACATATAATGATAAAAGCACGAACACTAGAGACTGCTGCTGCTAATCGAAGATGTCTTTAAGAATTGTTTTGTTCTTTGGTTATGTTTGTTTTTATATTATATAGTGTGTGTGTGTTATTTTCTTTCTGTGGAATAGAGATATTGTTAAGTAATAAAAAAGGATTTCAAAAATGCTAGCCATGGTGTAGATTATTCCTCATACTTATCCCACAGAAGGTGAAATTTTTATTTTCTCTCATAAATAATCAGGTGTTATTAAAAAATTTCAAAACTTACAAACTAATTTTTAAAAAAAGGTCTTTTTTATCATATAAGTTTTAAAAAAATTAGGAAAGAAACTTTTTTAATATTTCGTTCCTATTTAATTTGTAATATAATATTGACAATCATTTGTTTTCCTAGTTATGGAATAAAGAAACATAAATAATATTAAATGTAATGATATCAAGCAGATTAATAATACATCAAATAAAATGTGATTGGCAGTGTTCTGTTCAATATATCTAAATATAGAGCCCTGGCAATAATCTATGGGGAAAAAATTAGTAGACTTTTTTCAAATGACAGAGATTATAATCTTCATGAAATCTGATGCAAAAAGGCAGACAGAATTTTCTAACAGTATTCAAACTTCAGGAATCGTGAATGAGAAAATTTGTTACTTTCTTAAATTATTTATTAACCATAAAGTGGTTGTTTCTTTCGTTACGGTTGAGATCATGGTACTTACTCATTTTACTTATAATTGGTCTGTGAGTGAAACAAATAATCGTTTTCACCAATAATGTCAACATACAATTTTGAAACTCGTGATGGGTGGACAAAAAACAAATTTTGTCCACCCATCAAAAACAAGTCAATTTGTCAGTAGGATTAGCTCTTCAGTGAGCATTTGGAAAGAAAATTTTGGCCAATATCTTAGTGGGATTGGTTATTTTATATATTATTGTAGACTTGTGTCTCTCTTGATACCGCTATTAAAAATAAATACTTATTGATCATTAAGTAAATATAATTTTATTTTTCATGTAGAAATGTAAAGCACAATATATATTAATATTTGATTGCTTATGCAAGCAATAAATAAATCATAACATCCCCTTTATGGGTGGTTTAAATAAGCGAGGAAGCTATTTAAGAGTTTTTATTTTTTGTTAAAGTACTTCTTATTTTTTCTGATGCTAGCTATTAGCTGAGTGGTAAGCGTTCCTGACTGTTAGTCCCGGGTTCGATAATCAATTAATCATAAAATATATAGTAATCACAATTATTTAAATTCATAAAAATCTTCATTTCCTGTTTTAAATGAAATTGATTTTATCAAAAATAAAGGGGGCACCCGATTTGGAACCGGGGAACTCTCGATCAGCAGTCGAATGCTCGGCCACTGAGCTACACCCTCTCTGCCAAAGCAGCAATGTTTAATCAAAATATCCTTTAGAAATCATATTTCAAGTTATCGGAATTTAAACATTGAAACTTAAAATGAAATTTTCTTATCTCTGGGAATTAATGTTTATATAGTTAAATTCTCCTCAAATGAAAACATTAAGATAAAACAAAATCGCCATAAAACAGATAAAAAATAAATTCTGAGGTAAGCATGTTTTTATCACACCAAAATATAAATTACTTCACAAAAAAATAGCGGTTCATTTCTTTAAACTTTAAATACATTTTTATTTCTAATGTATTCTAAATATAAAAAAATAATATTATGTACAGAATCAATATATTTTCAATTTATTTTCTTTCATATAAAGCTGAGTTCTGATTAAAATTTATACAATCGTAACTTTAAAGTAGTTAAGAAGGATTTTTTATCATTTTTATTAAAAAAACTATGAAATTTTTTTTTATATTTCATTCCAATTTAATTTTATTTATAACACTGAAAACGACTAGAACAACAGTCATTTATTTCAGAGAAAATTAAATAAACAAATCTGATATCAAATATAATGATATCAAACAGATGATTACTATATCAAATAAAATGTGATGAGTAATATTCTCTCTGTGCCGCCTAAACTGTCTAGTGATTAGTGTAACTGACTAGGGATGGGAAGGACCTGGGTTCGAATCCCAGCACGGGAATGGATGTTTTTCTCTCTCTCTGTCTCATGTCTTTTCCTCAGATGATGGATGAATGTGGCAGACCAATAAACGGTTTTGTGGTGGTGTGGCGTGGGCGATGCTACTCGTACCTCCGTGACTTGGTTCACAGGTGCCCACCGAGTACCGATAAAATGAGTAGCAGTTCCGGCCTTGTTTCGGAAAATAGGCTAATGTTGCTTACTTACTCAAGGGTGCCCGCCATTAGAAATAAAAAATATTCTATATGTTTGATGTATCTAGATTCTCTGCAAGTACACTACTAAGGCCCTTAAAATTGCTACACCAGGAAGAAATGCAGATAACAAAATGATATTTATTGGACAAATATATTATACTAGAAATAACAAGTAATTAAATTTTCAAAAAAATTTGGTTAGATAGATCCAGAGAAATCAGTACCCAGAACAACCACGTCTGGCAGTAATAACAGCAGTTATACGCCTGGGCATTGAGTAAAACAGAGATTGGATTGTATGTACAGGTACAGATGCCCATGCAGCTTCAACACGATGCCACAGTTCATCAACCGTAGTGACTGGCGTTTGGTGACGAGCCAGTCGCTTGGCAACAATTGACTAGACGTTTTCTATTGGTGAATGATCTGGAGGCCGTGCTGGCCAGGGCAATAGCCGAACATTCCCCGTATCAAGGAATGTCCGTACAATACCGGCAACATGCTGTCGGGCATTATCCTGTTGAAACGTAGGGTTTCGCAGGATATGAATAAAGGGTAGAGCCACGGGTCGTAATACATCAGAAATGTAACGTGCATTGTTCTAAGCCCCGTCAATGCGAACAAGAGGTGACCGAGACGCGTATCCAACGGCACCCCATACCAGCATGCCAGGTGATGGGCCAGAATGACGATGACGAATGCACGCTGCCAGTGTGCGTTCACCATGATGCCGCCAAACACAGATGCGACCATCATGATGCTGCACACAGAACCTGGATTCATCTGAAAAGAGGACGTCTCGCCATTCGTGCGCCTAGGTTCATCCATTGATCACACCATTGAAGACGCTCTTGTCTATGACGCAGCGTCAAGGGAAGCTGCAGCCATGGTCTCTGAGCTGAGAGTCCATGCTACTGCAAACGTCGTCGAACTGTTCGTGCAGACACTTGTTGTCTTCCAAACGACCCCGTTTCTTGAATCACGGCTCGTGATGGGGTTTCACGATCCATTACGGCCATGTGGATAATATGCCTGTCTTCTCAGCTGCTAGTGATAGGTGGCTGTTGAGATCTTGCATGGCGTTCCGTATTACCGTCCTGAACCCATCGATTCCATATTCTGCTAACAGTCATTGGATCTCGACCGACGCGAGCAGCAATACTGCGATAAGATAAACCGCAATCCCGGTACGCTACAATTCGACCTTTATCAAAGTCAGAAATGTGCTGGTACGCATTTCTCCTTCTTACACGAGGCATCAGAACAACTTTTCACTAGGCAACAACGTTCAAATGCAATTTGTGTATGAGGAACCGGCTGAACAATTTCCTCATTTAAACACAATGTAGGTGTCACTATTGGCGCCTGCTTTGTCTGAATGCGCTGAAAAGCTAATTATTTGCTTATCACAGCACCTTCTTCCTTTCGTATAAATTTCACGTCTGTTGCATGTCGCCTTCTTGGTGTAGCAATTTTAATGGCCAGTAGTGTATTTATAAAAAGACACATTACAGCACATTTATTTTAAATATCAGTGATTATTTGTTTTATGAATTCAGGTGTAAAGGCAGACCAAATTACCAACCGTATTCAATCTTCAGAAATCGCAGTTGAGAAATTTTGTTACTTCCTTAGATTATTTATTTTTATTCTATTTTTTATGATAAAAGGTCAATTAAAATCAAGGATACTTAATCGTAAATAAAATTTTCTGTTTTCAAATTATTTATTTTGGATTTTACGCATGCTCGCATACTTTTATATGGGTAGTTTAAATAAAAATTGAACATGGAAAAACTTAATTTTATTCTCTCCTAAAAATTTTATAAAATTTTCAACTTGTACTAAACTATACGTAGTCATTCAGAAAAATCATTTTCTCCTGACTTATCTTTCTAGTTTTATTGTGCACATAAAAGACAAATTTGTAAGTTTCAATTCTAGTAATTATTGATTAATAGAAGTCTGATTATTCCTTTAGGTTTTTCCCTTTTACAGTAGTAATAGTAAAAGTAAAAATCCTTGTAACAGAAACAAAAAAATATTAAAAAAGTGAGAAAGATGAGAAGTGAGAGAACATCACTTGATTTGTTCAAATCTTTCAATAGAGAAAACGAGTTACTGTCCTAATCTTAAAATGCAGAATTACTTTAAAATATTATTAACAAGCATTTGTATTTAATAAGTTTTAAGCAAAAAATCGTATATCTCATCCAAAATAAAATAATTTATATGAAAACTGCTCAGAAATAATTACAAATATGCAAGTAAAAAGAAACAATCTCTAATCTATTCAATAAGAACTTTTATTTTCTCGTTATCATAAGCAAATAGGAACTATAAAGGAATATTTCATTTAAAACATAATTTAATTTCATATTAAATAAAATAAAAAAAATATTGTTCTTTAGATGAAAATAATTTTTATTAAATTTTAAAATAAATAAATAATATAGGCAAAATTTATATGTCGATTTCTTTACTAAGGAAACAATTCAAGTGAAGAAGAAAGTTTCATTATAGTGGAACCTAAAATCAATAAACCTTTATTTTTTATTCAAATTTAATTTCCCTTAGGAATTAAATTATGGTATTTTTATGATAAAAAGAACTCTTTAATCAATCCAGAAAAAGTAATTTGGAGAAAGATGAAAGTAATTCATTCAGAATTGCTATATTTCTCTTATCTCAAACAATATAAAATAATATTTTTTGATCAAGAAATTACATGAAAAAACTAATATTTTGATAATTATTTTTATTGAAGAAGATAATTTTCATTAAATAAACGTAATCTATCGTATTCATTACTTTTACTTGTTTAGTTGTTAAAGTTCAATATTTTAACATTTATTTAATAAGAATTAAGTATACGTTATTTCATTCATGTATTAATCCCTCATTTTTATAAGCTCAATTCTAGATTCAATTTAATAAAAATATTTTTGATATATAATCTAACATTTTCATTAAATTGAATTTCTATTATATTCTAAAAAATATATTTAGTTTTTAATATATACCTAATCAATGTTACAGACTTGAGATAAAGCTGCTTATATATATAT
>JAPDSC010070482.1:0-13329 GCA_026290005.1 Latrodectus geometricus
ACACACACACACACACACACACACACACACACACACATCTACACATATTTTTATCTCAATATAAAATCATGTATATGAGCCATACTAATTTTTTTATTAACTTTATACAAATTTCAATTATTATAATTTATAGAAACAATGTAAGAACGCTAAATTCACTTAGCTGTTAATATGTTAAATTAGTTATAGATTTTTAGTTATAGCATTTAAACTTGATTATATTTTCTTTGCAATTTATGCTTATATTTAAATATTACACACACTTCACTGATTGTTTTGAATTAAAAATTTCAAATGAATGAAAAATAATATACAAACTTAATATCATTATTAAAAAAAATTTAAGTTATTATGTTAAAATATAGGTAGTGCGCAAATTATACGAAAACAAGAATTACTTCAGATTTTGAAAAATAGTGATTTAGTAACTGTGATAAAACAAATCGGTTTTAGACATTATTTAAAAATTAGATTGAAAAGAAAAAGTATTTTTGCAATTTTGAATATGTGAATAACTATTTAAGACAATAGTTTAACGAATCAATTCTAAAATCACTTTTAAGAAGTTTACAAAGAAACGGAAAAAAGGTTTTTTAGAAAGCTCAAGGATTCTGACATTTGCTTCAAAATTAAGCCCGAAACCCTAATAAACTTTGGAACACATTTTAGTAAAGAGAACTTAATATTCCACCGATTTTAAAATACATATTATGAATCCTTTTAAATAAATTCAAGGCGGTTAAAAATTTAAATATTGCCATTTTAAAAAAAATAAATGATAATCCAAAAAGTATGATTCAGACTTCTAGAGTAATATAGTTTGATAAATCCCGTTGTTTGGTTTGTGGATTGCAAAAGTCAGTAAGGATAATCTATCTTTTACCTTATCGATGGTACTAAGCTAGTAAAGAATATAATCGAAGCAGCGTAGTGTGATTATTCATTCTCGACTATAAAGCAGAGAATATAAATTATCACAAAGATAAATTATGCATAAAAACCAAATTAAAGGATAAAAGATTTTCCTCTAAAGAATTAATGTGTCCAGCTGACTGAATGATCATAGCTCCAGCGTTTGGTTCAACAATTCATTAATTCGATACCATACAACCGCTTAGATATTCGTAATGGTTCGAGGAGCACATTAAAGTGAAATTCAGTTAGTTCTTATGTGGTAAACGTGATCATCAAGCCAAATTAAGGCAGTGAATTATTCAGGAGGATATAATAACAATGAATGTAGAGGCACATTAAAAAAGCAACATTTTTATATGAAATACTTCTACTAAATTAGAGCAGAGAAGATTGGGCAGTTTTTTAAATTATTTTTTTCAGTTCTATTATTAATTAGGATAACTGAGTGATCCTAGTTAAAATAATCTTAGTGACTCATTAAAAATAACCCATCTCTAAAAAATACCAAACTGAATATTCTATTATTAATTAGGATAATAGAGTGATTCTAATTAATAAACTTTATGATTTGTTAAAAATAACCCACCTCCAAAAATACCAAACTGAAGATTTTGTTATTAAGTAGTATTCTATTATTAATTACAGGATGACAGAGTGATCCTAATTAATAAATTTGGGATTCGTTAAAAATAACCCACTTCTAAAAAATACTTAACTGAAGGTGGGTATTTTTTCAATTCATACATACTTCACTTGCATAATTCTTTCAGGACGATAGTTTTCAGGAATCAGTTTGATTGAATAAAAATCTTTTCATTACGAAAATTAAATGCTATCACAAAATATAGAGCTGAATATGTTTACTTTTCGATTTATTATCATTTATTAATAATCCTGAAAATTATCCCACTTGTTAGGATAATTTTCAGGATTATTGTTGTTGTCGTGTGCCAGCCAGGCTGGCAATATGGGGTGCGCTGCTCCACTTTTCCAACTGAACCCTATTTGGTGTGGAGTCCGACTTCCTCAGTACACACATGCCATAGGTACCCGTTTATAGGGTAGGCAACCATTCACACACACACAAAGAAAGGACAAAGACAAGAAAGAGAGAGAAAGAAAGTACATCCATGCCTGAGTCAGGATTCGAACCCAGGTCCCACCCATCTGTAGTCAGGTACGCTAACGACTAGATAGGTTGGGCGGCTTCAGGATTGTTAAACAGGATGATTGAACAATATCAAATTTTTGTGATTCCCTCAAAATTAACACATTTACATAATTTATTGACATTAAGATTTTAGATTATTTTGATTTAAATTATTATAATTATTTTATGATTCAACTTATTATTTGGAAGGATATTTACTTTTCAATACAGAAATATTTGAATGTCGTACATTTAAAAGCATTTATCAAACTATTGGGATGAAAGATAATGGTATGATAAATCTACTTTTATAATACAAAACAAAACGAGGACATATTCAAAATTATTCGCTGTCACTTTTTAAATTTTGATACACTTCAATTGTATACACTTTGATAATGGGTATACAATCACTGTCAATCAAGATAAAAATTTGTAAGTCAATTGTTTAAACTTGAAATATCAATTTATTATTTAAAATAAAATTTATAAATCATTTATTGAACTTAAAATTTTGCAATAAATGACTTCCTTGAAACGAAAACGTGACAGGTGAAAGCATGATGAAATATACCCCCAGATTATGCCGTATTCGATTGTTGACCTGAAAAGCATTTATAAATTTATGAAATCTTTCAACAATCACAAATCATTCGTCTTGATGTATTTACGTTATACTCATGCATGGACTTTTAGTTCGATAAATACATTCATAACTATTTGCATTCAGAGAAATATTTATGGAAATTCTGTCACATCCCTTCATGTTTCGAGAAATGTTTTAATGATAGTGCTTTTAAGGAAGAACTGCATTATCATCCAAGGTAACCTAAATGGATCCTAAATGGACATGGATCAAATAGTAAATATTTACAATCGTTTTAAGATGTGTCTTCTATTTAAAAATGAATATGTCAAAAGGAATTTGAAGCATAAAATATTAGGTTGGGGAAAAAGAAATCCATTACTTTTACGTGAACTTTTTGTAGCTTCTTTCAGATTTGCTTTGCAAAATGGTTTAAAACAGTTTTCATGTAGATTTTTAGGTCTTGTGCGAAGCTACGACTGCTGACATGCTGTCAAGTTTGATAATTTTTGATATTTTCTAGACATTCTCGACGATTTTGTATCCATGCGAGGTGCATTTTTAGCATCCAAATACTCAACCGGAATCGATGAAACCAAAATTGTGCGTAACTTGTCACAGTCATATATAGGACGATAAACACCTTTCACAATTTTAGTCACCAGGTTAGCATTTTCGTCATTATAAAAGAAAATCTAAAATGTATCGAATTTTCTGTTTGCTGTCTTCCATTTTTAAAGCCTTGTACTCGTAACTGAATTAATCAAACAAAAAACCGCAAGAGAATATTTTAGTGTCAAATGTCACCTTTCCAATGAGCATAAATTTGAAATTGTTTGATAGATACCTCACGAGATAGCGATCGCTACAGACGTCTACCGAAAAAATAATGGATTACTTTTTCCCCAAACTAATATTTACAATCGTTTCAAGATGTGTCTTCTATTCAAAAATGAATATGTCAAAAGGAATTTGAAGAATGAAATAATATTGTTATGGACAACAAATGGGAGAGGTCATGTATTAAGCATTTATACCTTTGATTCCCCTTTAGAAGACATTTAATGTATGTCATAAAAATATGACAGTCTTAAAAGTGTACCCTATTTCCTCCATGTGCTTAAAATTTAAATTTAATGGAAAATAATATAAAACGATAAAAATCATACATGTCAAGTACCTAGTATGATCTGCGAAGCTGATCTTGGATGATTAAAGCAGATTTAAGCCTTTCTGAATATTAAATATATGTAGATTTAAAATTAAAGTTTTCAACAAATCTCCACCAAATATCTATCATATAACTAGTAGACGTTTCTTATATTTTAAATTGAAAATGCTTATGTATAGTAATAAGAATTGTAAATATATTGAAGCCTGGTGAATACTAAATTTTAAATCATATTACCGAATATCTGAACAATAATAATTCTCAAATTCAGTAAGCAGTTTTGATGAATAAACGAAATCAATAATTAATGCATATAAATAATTAATCAAAGATGTTGTACATAAAACCTTCGGTCCTATTTGAATTTTTTTCTCATCCTTAACACGAAACCAACCAACCAATAAATTATAAGCATTTTATTGATAACAGTGTATTCATAGCATCAGTTGGTTTGTTCATGTTTCTTATTTTTTCTTCTTCTTTTCATCGAAACATCTGCCTATATTTATTGTTCATTTGAAACTGCTGACTCAACTTGGCTTCATATTGCAGATTTTACAAGCTTCGTACTCAGTGTAAAATGTTTACTTCAGTATAAGTTTTTTGTTATACATAATGAATTTTAATTGAACAATGAATATAAACGACTTGCGTTTTAGTTCGCAATTTATTAAGAGGAAAACTTTTTTTTATACAATGAATTTTTAATATTCGATCTATAGCGGAAATGTAGTAATAAAATGCATATTTATTATAAGTTGATTTTTGATCATCAATTTTTTGTACAAAAAAGTTCAAGTCAATTAAAATATAGGGCATACTTTTTAAAATAATTTTTTTGTGAGAATTTAACCTATAAGTAGTAGATCTAATATCTAGGCTGATAACAATTTGTTCATTTTGGCATACAAATTGTTAGAAGACTTAAATGAGATTATAATTTAAAAGATAACATAAAGGATTGGCAGGCACAAGTTAAATTTATTTTACACATACTAGCCAATTTCATTACTCTTTTCAGATAGATATCATTAATTTATTGAAAAATATTTAATGAATAATTCAATTTAAATAATTTGAAAACATAGCCGTATACAAATTAGTATACAAATAGCATAAAGTTAAATAATAATTGAATGTAAATTTAAATGGTGCTTTTTTTCAAAAAGAGAGTTATTTTAATTAAATACATCATTAGTCAAATGAAGCATAATTGAATTAATAATGTCAAAGTTATCAATGTTTATTATAAATTTTTCATTTCCTTCAACGAGCTAAATTTTAATTCATTAAAATATTCAATTAAATTTTATACATTAATTGCAAATTAAAGTCATTTTATGGTCTATTTAATTTTCTTCTCGCATTTGATTTTTATACTTATTAGGTTAATGACATCTTCATAGTTCAGAAATTAAAAGCCTTTAAACAAGGAATAAAAGAAATAAAAAAATTAACAGACTGCTTTTTATAACTATACAAATAAATATTGTGTATAATATAAAGATCGCTTAAATCGACATATAAAATTACATTAATATTTTCCAATTATTTAGTGTGAGTCAAAATTTAATGATCGATTTTATTTTGGAAAAATTCATAAATGTCCACATTCATCAGCTAAAAACTTTATGTAAATAGACCCACAACTGTAAATAACAATTTCAAACTATCGATAAAAATAATGATAGAGCGACATAATTCTGTATCGATTGGGTGAAGTATCATGACATGGGAATGCACTAATGCGAAATCTAATGGTGAAAGTTCTAATGGAATAATGCACGGAAACATGAGATGAGTTATAGGAGTTATTTTACAATGGTATTCCCAAATGACATAAATTCAGCATGACATGAGTCAAGTCATACTTAAAACACATCTGGACACAATCAACATTCGTTCATATGTCTGTAAACTTATTGATTGATTTTAGAATACATTTTCGTTTTCGTAATTATTGCAATATTTATTTCAGATTAATGACCAAACAATCATACATTGGCTTCTAAAAATTAATGAACAATATGTGTTTCGAGGCTCCATATTTAGAAACGACCCTAACAATAAAAGTTATAGTTTATATAAATGATAAACACGAACTTATGTCAATTTACACAAAAACTCTCATTTTCGATATTTTTGGTAGAAAAGAACAGGTATATATGATTGAGAGAAAAATATAAAAATATAATGTTTTAGTAATTAATTCTGCGTGTAACTTTTGTTGATTTCCAACTTTTATTAGCAGACAGCCGCCATATAAAAGCCGTTAGCAAGATTTGTTAAGGTGGCAGAAAGTTGGATGGATGAAAGAGAGGATGTAACGGGCTGATGCTGCTAGGTTCCTTAATTTGCCTCGCAGTGTGGTCCACCATCTTTGAAATCGATATCAAACTTAAGGTTCTGTGTCTCGAAGACATGTTCTAAGTTCACCACGAGCTACAACATCTGCAGACGACCAAAGAGACAAGGCGACTAAGTGTATGTGTCTACATCACCGGATGACACATAAGGGTCAGTTTTTCTTGGGCAAGAAAACGCGTTTTCTGGACCAAACAGTTTTTGTAGATTTTACAGACGAGTGCAGATTCACACAAAAGATTCAGGAAGTGTTTTGATCTGTAAGGAACAAGCACCAGATACCATCAATCCAACTCTGTGGAAAGACACAGTTGCCACGGTAGTGGAATAATAGTTTAAGCAGGAGTATCTCTCAGTGGACACACTGCATGTATTTCATGTTGGAATTATGATTGGTGGGAGATATCAGGTTGAGAGACTCTTGATCTATGTGTTCCCCATATGTCTGAGCAATTGACAATGATTTCATATATGGATGATAACGCATGACCTCTTAGAGTGGTAGAGGGATATCTTACGGGACGACTTGGTTTGGAGTAAATGGAACGGCCAGATCGATATCCAGACCTGAATCACATAGAGCATCTGAGGCACATTCTTGGTATACAGGTTGCTGTTTTAAGTCTTCCTCTAATGTCTGTTGAGATATAGCTTACTCCGTATCTAGTCTTCGCTTTCCACTTCGGTAAACGACAACATAATTGATAGCATTGAAAGTTGATGCTATCAATGTATTCAAAACAGGGAATATTCTTTATTAAAACACTCATTTTGTAATGTTTTTATGACATTTTACCACATAAAACGATGATTAGTTTTTTTCCTTGAAAAATAGACTTTTCCTAAGAGATTGCGTTTTTGTTGCAAAGTTCCTTTTGTATAAACCTCTATGCAACAATCAATACCTACTTGATTTGTGCATATGTGATTCAAATTTAATATTTCTACATTCATTAATTTGCAAATTATGCAGAAAAAACCGATTATTCCTTAACTTTGGGAGGCTAATGCATTAATAGATGATTTTTCAAGCAGCTAAAACATTTTCTTGAGAACTCATTTAATCAGTAAAGAATTTCAATAGTGACATACTTTTTCTTACTAGCGTATGAGATTATCTACATATTTGTTATTAGAGTAACAAATATATTCAAAAATCATACTTTTATGTTAAGCATGTAAACAGGTAATATGATATTTTCTTAAGTTAAATGATATGTAATTAATAGGAAATAATATAATTTATGAAAAGCTATTTAAAAAAGACATTGTAATGATCTGAAAATATATTTAAGTGAGAAAAATGCTCTAGGTAGATGCATGGTGCAACTTTTTCTGAAAAAATTTAATTTTTATGATATCGTAAAAGGGGTTTTAGGAAACGAGCTCATACGGAATTTTAATGTGGGAAGGAATAAGGAATTACGGTATATAATCTACAGATCTACTGATATATATATATATATCCGAAGGAATAAATAAGAGTATCCGAAGGAAATACTCTTATTTATGTCTCATTTCAATCATAACTTCATTAAAATGCATAACGATAATTTATTTAATTTCATACATTATATTCAAATAAAGTTAATTATTCATTAAGAATTGTGTGAAAGTTTATTTAAAACTACAACATTTCATTCATATAAGAAAAGAGCAGTGATATAGCGCATTGTCACAGATAACTTATGTGATCATATTTAAGAATACATTATTTTGAGAAAAAAAAATTTAATCGGAAACTAACCCTTCCATAACAATAAAAAAGTAAAAAACTAAATTTGTAACTTTTGATAAGTGTTTGTAACTTTGATGATTGGTTTTATAAATATTTTTAAGCTATAAAATATGGTAACGTAAGTTGTTTTTCAGATCTTTGTTACCTATTAATTAAAATATGTTACAAATTGTTTATTTATTTCTCACTTCAAAAGGAATTTTATTAAAAATTATAATGAAAATCTGACTATATGTATTTTTATATCATGTAATTTAGATATAGAAATTATTATACGTTTGTATTTACTCATAAAATATAAAGCATGAAATAAAATTCGCATAAGAAATCTTAAATTAAGAATTAGCTTATGCATAAGCATATGAAAACATAATATAATACTTTTTTATTTAAAAAAGTGTAAAATCAACTATATAATTTATTATAAACAAACTATTTTATGAAGAAAACTCAAAATAAAATAATATGTAATCTAATAAATGATAATTGAAATTGAATTCACCTCTAATATATATAACTCAATTACATTATACTCCTAACGTTCGTAAATAATGTTATAAAATTGAAGAGCTTTAAAAATTCAGTCAAAAAATAAAGATTAAAAATATTTTATTCAAAAAGTAGATGATATGTTATAGGTATTTGAATTTTTGCCAATCATAGTAAATCTTAAGACAAAGGGAAGTTTTATGGTATATTGCACTCGATGTGTGGGAAGAATTCTTTCTATCACATCTGGAACAAATAGGATATATTTCTAGAGGAGATAAATTTTGATAGTTATTTTAAAATATCAATTTACATAACAAATTTTAAGGAAATGAAATTTTAAATTCCATTAAAATACAGAGATTTTTCACACATTTTCATAACGATTTTAATTTTCTCTACGAAATTAAATATTAATTTACAAATAAAAATGTAAATGGCAACGAATTGTTATAGGGCTTAATTATCGTCTGCAGCATTAAAAATATTCTTTGCTTTAAAATGGCACTGAAAAATAAACAATGGATTGAAGGCTATATTTTTGCGCTATCCGAAGAGAAAAACTCTTATTCAGTTATTAAAAAATATGTAAAAATCATAGTTTTAATATTTATGCACATAAAATAAGTTATATTATTGTTAGGAAAGAAATAAAATGTCAAAGTTTGCATTTGATTAGTAAAAAGGCAAAAAATGTATGCCCACCAAAGATGAGTACAAAGAAAATATTATTATCCAAAGAACTATTGCAAAATCTTCAAATATCTCTGTTGGATCTGTGAACAAAATTATAAAATCTGATTTAAAGTTAATCAAAGCAAAAAAAAAAAAGAATGGTGTTCATTGCTTAACACCGAAACATATTTTTCTTAAGAGTATGTTAGATTGTTGTATGAAAATTATTATGCGAATGAAAAGTGAAAATATGTAGAAATATGTAATTACAATTCATGTAGCATGTCTATATTTATCTGACTTCAATTAAAAAAAGTCTGATTAACTACCGGAGAAGAACAGAAAAAGACTTAAATAGTTGATTTAGAGAAAACCAAAGTTCTAAAGGTTTTATGGTTATTATTAGATTCTCCTATAATGGAAAATTTAAAATAAGAAAAGTAGAAAAAGATGTCAAAATTAATTTGGTTTACAGTCAGAAGTATGTTTCAACACCTATTTTCAAAGAAGAAACTCCATTTCATTATCCAAGCAATCTTCACTGTGTTAAGTTCCATCAGGATAAAGCCATGCCTTTAAATCTACTGCTTTTTTGAAAAACTGAAACCGGAATTGAAATTAAATGTATTCCACCCGGCTGCCCTGACGTTTCCCTTTGGATTATTGTGTATTTGGGCTTTAAAAAAAAACAAACTCTTTATAAGCAGCATGCCAAAACATAGAATGGATTCTGGAAGATTGTGAGGAAGGAAGAAAGCAGAATCAGCCTGGATGATTTAAAGGACTTTTATCTTGAAAAACAAGATATAATATGATAGTCCAATTCAAGCTGTCAATGACTCTAACAATCGAAGAGTGTCTAAATTGTTGTTATACAAAAAGTTTGAAGGTTTCGATAAAAATATAAGCAAGAGAGAGAAAGATTTTTAGCGAATGGTTATTTACCATTCGCTAAAATGAATAAGATTCTCTATGAAATTAGAAATGCATTTCAAGCTTAGTAGCACAGAAAGCGTATTGTGAATCATCCAAATAAAATTATTGAAGTCAGCAATAATCGAAATCATATACTCATCTAAAGCCACGGTAGCCTGGTTGGTTTGGGCGTCGTTACCAAAAGGTGGGGAGTTCGAATCCCGGCTTAACCGAAGATCCGTCGTGTTCACTAATACCGACTGGAGCACGTAAAATCTGTCTGGTTGCAATGCCCTTCATGTTCCCATTACAAATTAACAACTCTGGGGGTGGTTGGAGCCTGGCTATGGGTTTTTACAGGTTTCAATCTCTAAAAATTGGAAGATTCAGATGGTGCTGCCATCTATGAGCCAAAAGTCGTACTTCCACCTTCGTATGAGGGTGCTCTATTAAAAAACGGAAGACGCTCCCTTTCTGACTTCATTCGCTTAGTCTCTGACGGGCAGATTTGGCGTTGCCAAGTGTCATCAGAAATCAACAACGGCATATACTCATTAATTGTAAATAACTTATAAGTTTTAAAAATGGTGGTAAAATGCTATTTACTACAAAACATGCAAGTTGTTGAAGAATCGTGAATGCTCCCAAGCTTTGATTTATTTGACACTCTGTAGCAATTTTTGTGAATAAGAGCTGATTCATCCTGGAGCTAAAGTTTACAATGGATTCTAAACCATGAATATTCACTTTTTAGGTTGAAATTAAATTCCCAAATTATGATCTAAATTCACAATAAATGATCTTCAGAAATAAGATAGCAATTCAACTTGTATTACAATTATTCTTGCTTGTAAAAAATACTCAATGTTGGGTGTTCAAGTGTGCTTGTTTTGCAATTTTAAGAGTAATCTAAAATTTTTTCAGAATATGCCATAATATTCATTATAACTGCTATATTTCATAAATTTCCAAGTATTTCATCGGGGATTAAAGCATCAACTTTATTTTACACTATTTCACCATAGTTACTTTATTTATACAACTATATTCCTGTAAACATGTACGAAAAAATACATAAATATGCAAGTAATATATTATCTACTTGCATATACGATATTCTTTTATCATAAATATCTAAAAAAATATCTCCCATTTACAGTAGAAGTTGAAGTTCATAAATTTGGCTCAATAAGGTTTCTAAATATATTCATATTTTAAAAGATCAAAAACTAACTTTTAGAAGTGTGTTTCAGTCCGAGTTTTTTTTTTTTTGTTTGTTTGTATAAAAAGCAATATTAATATGTTGAAAACACTAATTTTATTTAACTATTTTTTCCTGAGGAAAAATTCAGTGAGAATATCTTAATAACTTTTCCAAAAACACTTAAAATACTGCAAAAACAATTTTTTTTTCAGAAAAGTTATGAATAATGAAGGAGATTAATTCAACTTTATATGTGAGTATGATAAAAAATGAAGATAGATGAGAATTTTCACGATATTAACTTATATTTTTAAGCTGTTTTTCTATTTTAAAATTATGAAAAAGGCTCATTTCTAAAATCCATTAGTGACGTCAAAAATTACTTCATGATTAATTTTTCAAGAGATTATTTTTGTTGTTTTAATATAGTTTCACATCTTCATAATCCAAACTTAAGCATAATTTGTGCAATAAAAAAGTAAAGTATTCTTAGAAAATTAAATTAAAATGGGAAAATTAACATGTACCATCAAAAATATGAGTAACTAATGTAAAAGCGCTGAGAAAAGTCATAAATAGATTCAAAATTTTCAAATTAAATTTCAGTCATATTTTTAATATATTAATATTCCAATTTTAAAGAATTTCTTGCAAGTTAGGCAACTTTATTCGTAAAGTAATTTTAAGTTGTCTAAAAGCAGCTAATTTTAATCAAATAAATTTTTAAATTGCCGCTCAATGTTTGAGTTATTTCTTACATCAGTTATTTTGATGAAAAATTATAAGCTGCTATTTACTTTGTTAACTTGAGTAATTTTTAATGATATTTCTATTTATAAAGTGCCGGCCAATGGCTGAGTGTTTAGCGCTCCTGACTTCTGGGCTGTTGGTCCTAGGTTTGAATCTTGGTTTGCCCATGGACGTTTCCTTTCTCTTTCTTAGTATCTTTGTCCTTTCTTCTTCTGAGATTATGGATGAATGTGGCCTACCCTATAAACGGGTTTGTGATGGTGTGACGTGGGCAACGCTACTCGTACTTCCGTGACATGGTATTCAGGTCCTTACTAGGTAACGCTAAAATGAGTAGAAATTTCCAGCCTTGTTATGGGCGACGGGTCCACAGTCACCCAATGCCCCACCAGTAGAGAAAAATATAAATTTTGGAAACTATTGTATGGACAAAGCATAAAATTACAATATCATTGAATAGTTTTAAAAGTCATAAAACGCTTACGCGTGTTTTAATTGTTTTATTGCTTGAATGAGATTGATCTTTGAATTTCAGCTCTTTAAATATACTAAATATTACAATATTTTTACTTTTCCATATTTTGTAACAAAACAAAATCTGGATTTGAAGCTGGCACTTTTTAAACTTAGTACTTCCATGCTTTTTTGTCTATTCGAAGTTCAACAGGAATGCAACTCGTGGCGAATGTTCCGAGTGCTTTAATATTCTATAGCTTTATAATAATTTTCTATAAATTATTTAAGAGTATGGCCAGCCAAATTTAGGATTCATTTACTTGGTTCTTGCTTCCAAATTATGACATCCAATCTGCATTTAAAGATAAATCCTTTGACGCAAGTGGTGAGACCTAATGGAGTCATAGCAAATTGTACGCCTATTTAAAATGAATAAAAATTGCTGTTAGGTCATCAACACAGTATAAATAACATTTTCCAAATTTCGTTATGCGATTTTGTATGCTTCAAATGTTAAAAGCTTTTTGATTCGTAACTCGTTTGAAACTCATATGACTTTTGAAATCACTAAGAAATAACCTATCACTTAATAGTTGTTATAAAACAATTATGTAACAGCAAACATTTTGCCATTTAAGGGATAATTTAAGAGTTTTTGAATCTAGATTCAAATAAAGAGGGAAAGCACACATGTTATACACAGCAATAGTGGATTTTAAAAAGACTCATAAACGTGTGGTTTATCCTAAAATTAGAGACCTTAGAAATTAAAGATATGTATTTAGAAAATAATCCTATTTTGTAACATTTAATTCATTAAAACCACACCTATAATTTTTTAACTATCAAATTTTTTTTAACCCATACTTCATATTATATATATATATATATATATATATATATATATATATAATAT
>JAPDSC010070484.1:0-14592 GCA_026290005.1 Latrodectus geometricus
GAAATAAATATTATTTGGTACCTACAAGAGACATTTGATTATTTTTTTCAAAATTGTTTGATACAACTCTAAAGTAATTAAATAATAAAGAAGTAATCAAGTTACTTCTAAATATATATAAGTAAATATTAAATTATTTGAATAACAAGTTTAAATTTGGTTTCGAGAGCAGAAATTTTTACAAACATCATCCTGTTTTAAATAATTATATTATATTACAATATTTATATAAATTAAAAAAAATTAAAAATGATTACATATTTTAAAATCCTTGTTTGTAGTTTAAAAAACTAAGTTTAAATTTAACAGTTTTTTATAATCTCTTTCCTTACATAAATACAATTATAATTCATTTTAGAGCCTTAAAATTGGGTCACACTTTTGACAGAAGATAGTTGAATTTACAAATGTAATTTAAACATAAAAATCGAAATCTTACTTGAAAAGCTTGTTAATATCTTACTTAAGTAATAAATAGCAACTTTAAAATGTGTTAATTTTTATTTAGAAATAACATTAATGAAAAATAAGGATACTAATTTTATGCTTAAGAATACATATAGAAAAATGTCAATTTTTTATTGATAAAGTTGACAAAGTAAAGTAAAATGCATAAGGAGATATAAAAATTATTCCGTAAAAAAATGAGTGTAAAATAATAAAAAGTTACAGTAAAAAATGTAATCATTTTTTTCAAAACACATTCCTTCAGATGATAAACGAAGATCCTGTTGTTCAATAAAGTTTTTAAGCAAACAGAAGTACCATTTTCATGTAACTGTGAAGAACTCTCCACTGCTTGAATGACGACAGTGTCTGCATTAAATTTCCTGCAACATTGTTTTTCCAGTGCCTTTATTAAGATGAAGCTGAAAAGGTGAAGCAACATACATGTATCATGCATGCATTTATACATAATATTTGAATTTGAATCTAGTGGTAATAAATAGAATTTTATTTTATAATATTCATAAACTTTTAAAATATGAATATTTTTAAATGTTTATGTAAGTGAACTTCTACATTTTATATACAAAAGTAATATTATACTGAACTATTAACACGATGAGGAATATTATGACCTTATGTCATTAATACCTTATAATAAGGTCAGAAACTATTAACATCATAAGCTATTAATTTAATAATATATTTTTCTAACAAATATTCTAAATTCGAAATGTTTCTACTGATTTATTTACAATGCTTTTATTAAAAAATCTGTATATTATTTTCTACGTTAGACGGTTGTGAATTATTTTAAGCTTTCTTAAATATTATGCAAACTGGTTTAACATTTTACATTTCACTGATATTATTTATTTATTTATCTTCAATGAAAATTAAATACATTAAGATAATATTTATAATATACAGTACAAAGCATCAGAAGCCATTATGTGGGAAAGATGTGAATGTAAATTTTCACATAACATAACAGTAAACTTTATTGAATTTCCAATTTAATCTCAGTTAACTTCCGAAATTGGCACTATTTAAACTTATCTATATAAAGTTTTGCAACTGATCATCAATTTAAGTGATTAAAATCAGTTTAAGTGTGAAATGAATTCTATAGAAGTCTTGATTACATAATTGGTTTACAAGAGCATTTTATTTGTAATAGACAGATTTGTTCTAATGAATGTAAAACAATGATACCAATTTACAACAATTGAAGTTTTGTTCTAAGTTTCTAACTTAATATAACTTTATGTATTATAAATGTGACAGTTTCCACTTTGCAAAATATTCGTATAAGCTATGATTCTGTTCGAAGAAGATTATTAATATACATACTCAGGAGCATTGAAAATAGCGCACTTAGAAAGGGGTATAGGAATGAAATAAAATTAAATACACATAATGATTCAGTTGTGAGATTTAGTTGAATCCACAAAATTTAGACAGTGAAACAAATACAGTGTGTATAATTAGACAAAAGTGTGCAATCACAATAATATGTCGGGCACCCTCCTGCAGCAATATATGCCGTCGAGGTGAATAGACATCTGATGTTGTCCTAATAAAGATGTACTCACAAATATTGGGCAGCAACCACACATCAGTTACAGAATGACAGGGTGACATTTGGTATTTCATCTGTTCAAAAATATTATTTATCTAGGACATGTCCGGTTCGCAGGCCGTTCGTGGAGAGTCTGAACATAACGTAGGAAGTGTTGTTCAATATGATCTGTATGAAGACAAGCATAATCTGGCTGGAAAATTGCCACTGGAAGACCATTTAAAAGAATGTGATGAACATATTGCTGACCTCTTAAGTTTCCACTTACTACAACTAGAGAAAACTAGTTCTCAAAGATTATGGCCCACAGACAATTACGCTTGCTGTACCGGTAATGGGTCACGTAAAATTGTGGGTGGAAGTGTACTATTCACAGGACTGTACGTGGCTCCACCTGTAAGTGGCTATATCTCCACACCTGTATGTGGCTATAATTTGTCACCAAACGAAACGTGATTCATCACTCAACACACTGTTTTGTCAGTTATTTGCATTTCACGCGATTGGACTTGGCACATTTGTAGATGTGGTCTCTGATGTTGCGGTGCTAAAGGCAATAGACGAGATAGCAGATTTGCTCCCTCAAGGTACCTGGGAAGGGTTTGTGGATACGTTTGCGCATATCGTGGAATGAGTCACTACAACATCCACAAGAGCATGTAGCAGGTTTCTTTTATATTTTCGCCTTGTCATTTTCTTAATATCTCCAGACCCGGTAAGCTACACTAAGTACCACCATCTCATGCCCATAGCTTGCAACGTGTTTTGACAGCAAAGACTGACTTCAAAAGATTGACTTGGTATGTCGACCAGCATCTGCTTTTCAAGCCGTTGACGAGGCCCTTCTGGAACAGGCTTAACTATGCGAAATGTCTTCTCTGACATTCATCATTGATTAAAGTCCTTTTAGCATTGGTTTGTTATCATTGAGTTTCTTAATCTTCTACTCGACATCGGTTTATATTGTACCAACATCATGATTGCAGAACTACTGCCTTGTGTTTGGTTATGCGTATTGACAACAAACGTAGATCGTTGCATATCGAATTTCATTGTAGTTATTTGTAAAATTTTGTGATTGTACCTTTTTTTTCTTGGTTCGTTACTTGCAGTGTTTTTGAGTGTAAATTAAAAATTTTAACATCCTTGTTAGTGCTGTGTTGAACAAATCACTAATGTGATATTGAATATTTTTAGGTGATGATTTCTATTTTAGTTTATTATATTTAAAAGGATTTTATATCTTGCGGAGATGAAAAAAAATTATAACATTTAAACTATTATATTTGAATTGCTTTTTTGGAAACGTACTTAGTTATTTCAAGTGAATGATAATAATTTATTATTTTTTCTAAGCATAATGTACTTTTTGAAAAATAAAATGCAAATTCTCATGTAGTTAATGTATCTAAGGCAAGCGATGATAATATGACCATTTTAAATATTCTATTGTGTAGAAAATGTTTGCGTATATAATCATCAAATGAACCCATATAGCATTATTTGAACACATTGTAATAAGTAGAGTTATACCTCAAAGAGACACGAATCTTCATCTAAATTTAAATAGACCATCAACAAGAATTTAACATATACTGTGATTGGAAAATGACTTACATAAATGTTTTTATGTATGCATTATTAATGTTACGCCACAATAACAATGTATACATGATATAACTTCCCACAATATTAACAAATTATTTATTTAAAAATTTAATGTTCGATTCAGTTACTATTTATGTGTTACATAACATTGAATTTTATGCACAATCAATATATGTTTAATGTAATGTACACGCTTTTACATTAAGTATTTCCTTCTTTAGATTTTCCAATTATTAAATTTATAAAAGATTTCGTATTTTCTACAATATACTTTCTTGAGATTCATAACATCTGGAAACATTTTTTAAAATGTTTCTTTAATTGAGACAAAATACCATGAGGACATTCATTTAAAATATTAAATTTATATTTTATTGATTAATATGGAAAAATAAAATAATTTACTTTATAGATTTTAGTTATATATATATATATATATATATATATATATGTATGTATGTATGTATGTATGTATGTATGTATGTATGTATGTATGTATGTATGTATGTATACAACTATCTGTATATAATTTATATCACATAAACATTACATCTGGCTTATTATATCTAATAAGGATGGATTTTTATGTAACAGAAATTTAATTAATACAGTTTATAAGATTCGATATTTGTACAGTACTATTTCTCAACCAGATGGAATATTGTAAGCAGCTTCTCATGATTTTCGCAGATACTTCGAAGAAGATCCATCATTTCGAACACACCAGTGAATTCATTTTCGCTTTGATTTATGCTGGGAAAAAACTCCAAGGATTGGAAAATAAGAATAGTGGATCTTTTGTGGTAAGCAATCAATCACTGTAGAATCTTTAATAGTATATGAAAGGTCACGAATTTTCTCACTTGGTTTCTTCTCTGTTTCTGCTCTGGATAAATTTAATAATAATGTGGAAATATCGGTTTGATGCAAAATTGTTTGAATGCCATAAGTTAGAGTAACAAGATACATTTATTTGTTTCAGATTATCATGTTTAAAATTGACATTTTCCTTTTTTTACATAAATAATAGTTAGAAGTATTTATTGTTTTAAAGTACTACTATTATATAATAATTATTATATAAAAATTACTCATCGATCAAAATGTTTCTTAAAACCTTTTAATTAACTAATATCAATTTATTACAAAATTTATTCTGTATAAAGCGCTCATTTTATAAGTTATCTAAGAAAAATTTTAAAGCCATAATTTTATTCAAGGAAATTGAATGAATAGCATAAAAAAGATATTTTAACTTAGTGGAAGTATCATTAAGAAATTACATTTGAGACATAATGAGATTCGATTAAATGAATATGTGTTAGATTCCAAAAATGATGTCCGAGGGTAATACACAATTTCCTTAGAAATGAAGATATTATATATTATTATCGAAAGAAAATGTATGCAAGTAATATAAAACATTATTATGATTCTCAACAGCACTTGTAATTTTATACTTGTCAGAGGTGCTAAAAATGTCCTGATATATTTTAAAAACAGATGTTAAGTGTATTTGATAAATTTAGAAAATTCTATATAATACTATATTGCTATAGAAAATTCGCAAAAATTTGAGAAAAACATAACTGACAACTGCATATGACATTAATAAAGATTCAATAATTTTGAAAAAATTGAAAACAATGTTTTAATAAATATTAATTTCGATAATGTCATTAATTAAAAAAATATCTAAAAATAAATAAAAGCATGTTTCTTTTTCTCCAAAAGGACTTGTAAAATTAAAATGAAATAATTTAAATTTAAAAGTAATTTGAAACTACTAGGCAATACATAGTTTTATTTATTGTGTTATGCATGTAAAGAAAAAATATTTGAGTCACAAAATCATAGATATTATAACTCATAGTCAGAGCCTATAAATGTCAATATTTTTAATATTTAGACTAGAAAGAAAAAGGTTTTCTAATATAAATCTGAACAAAAATGTAGAGATTGTCAGGTTCATTAAGCTTATGTTTAGTAATTTTTAAATTTGATTCAGAAAATCTATTAACAAAAAGGTATTTACATATGATACAATTTTATCAAAAGTACAGTGTAATAAGTGTAATTTTATAGAAAGCATCAAAATAATTATATCCCTTCTAATAATAAAACCAATAAAAACTTTTGCTTTTTTTTAAAATTGTTTTTTTTAACTATTTTATACAGAATAATATTTGTATCTCTAATATTTGTATTATAAAAACCTCATACTAAAACTATTAACAATAAAATAAAAACTATGTATAAAATTTTAAATATTAAAACCTAAAAAATAAATAATGATTGTTAAGCTTCCTTTTATACATTAACAAAATTTCATAAAAATCATTATCAGATTTATCTTTAGTGATCTTGATTCATCCATGAAAAACTAAGCATTAAAATAAAGGTTTTAAGATTTTTTTGAAAAATTACTGAAAATCATTTTAAAATTTATAAAAAAAGTATTAACAAAAATTCTGGTTAGTGAAAAATAGACTTGAAATATTTATGCTTTTGACTTCAAAAATTTATATACCACATTTTACCGCCTTATAATATTACAAACAAAAGAATCCTTTATTTATAATATTTTTTTGTTTAAATCATTTAACGGATAAAAACAAATAGACAACCTTATTAATTTCGATCTATTTCTTTAAACTATGTTTTAAAGTAGATATATTCTTGAATTCTAAACCAAATATCTCTTCTTTTAGAAATTTATTAGATATATCGACGACCCTATGAATTTTCTATCTCTGAAATTTACCCCAAACTAATTCTGATTGTTCTAATGTTAGCTATTTAGGCATCAATATATGTATGTATTGCAAATAATATTAACTTTAAAAATTAGGAAAAAAGCATTTTTCGTTAGTTTTAACTACAAATTAATTAAATTTGTTACATGAAAAAGTTATACTTAAAAATAATTTTTACTAACTTCATTAATTATCAAAATTTTAGATTGTACTTACTCAATTTCGGCATCAATGAATTCATAGAAAATTACTAATTTTTCAGTCTGATTTAATACACAATTTAATTCCATTCAATTTTATCAATATCTATTTCATATATTTTAAATTAAAAGTAATCATAATTTAAAAATGTTGTCTTTTAATTAAAAGGAATAATTTGTTACTACTAAATGCAGATAATAAAAAAACAAAGTGACCATTAAAAGCTTACTTGTTGTTATTTTTAATTTAATTAATAACTTTTTTCCTTTTAAAATTTTAACTATAGTACATGGAAAATAAAGTAATTTAAATTACGCAAGAAAATTTAAATTACACTAATGAAATTGGAAAAAATAACTATTAAAAATAAGTAATTATAAATAAGATGAAAAATTAGGCGAACGAGGGAAACAATCGGAGAAATAATGGGATAAGTAAACAATGAAAAAAAATGGAAATTGAATCCATCAGTATTGCGAAGAAAGGCAGCAAAATAACTGAAAAACAAAAATAAAACTTACCCATTTTATCTGAAGACAAGGGGAACCCCTTTCGAATTTATTTAAGCAAAGAATCTAAATAATAAACAAAAGACGAAAATGAACTTTTTCAATTAAATTCAAAAGAAACAGTAAAAAGAATTAGAAACAAAATCTATTAAAATTGAAAAAAAAAATTTAAAATCGAAAGCCACGCGCATGAACTTGCAAAAATATAACTTTATATAGCAGTGTTTATATATGTTAAAAAAATCTGAAAAAAATACTTTAATTATGCATCGAGATTATTAATAGATAAAACTTTAAGACACATGCAGTGATATAAAGTGATTGAAAAAGTTGAAAATTAATTTACAAGGGGTTGCTTAAAAGGTTAAATTATTACTTCGGGCATCGTACAATATACAATTACTGGTTAAAAGGCTATTGTTAATAGATCGACATATAAAATATTCTATGGAAGAAGTTATAGTTAATGGTTAAAAAATTGAAGCTTATTAAAAAATGAAATTATAAAAGGAAAATTTTATTGTAATAATTAAATACTCTAGAATTCGTCGAAAAAAGAGTAAAAATTGAAAAGAAGAATAGTAATAAAATAACTATACCTACAAAAAGCGAAAAAAATCTGGAAACACTTAATTTTTTAAAACCAAAGTAATGAGATTTTCGCACTTATTAAAGTTAATGATAAAAAAAGCTAACTGTCAAAATGAATTGTTCCTGAGAGACCATTAAATATAAAATTTCTTAGTTTTCATTTGAAACTTTTAATTAGTTGGTGTAGGAATTAATTTGCAATAATCAAATTTTACAGAATATTTTTAATTTTGCCTTATTTTAATCTTAAATTTTTGAAATAGAAATTTATAAAATTAATTGGAATGAAATTATTGACTAAATCATATTTTAAAAATTAACAATTCGTAATTAATCCTTGCTTCCGTTGTGAGAAAATCTCTTATGGGAGGGACTCAAGTGAGTGAGAGGGAAAATCAGGGAATCTGCCTGTGAACTTCAAAAAGGAAGGGCGACTATGTCTTGATGCTTAGACAGCAAAAATTTAAATATTCTCTTTCACGTGATTATTTCTAATAAGTGTAATGTTGTGTCTTTGTAACTGGTATGTTTGTTTTAAATGTAATAAATAATTAGCTCAGAAACGCTATTTTGGATACTCCACACGTTTTTTATGAATTCACTGAAATCAAAATTGAATCGATAATATCTTATAATTTAAAAATTAATAAAGATAGCAAAAATTCTTTGAAAACCGTCATATTTACACATTACTAATTTAGTTATTCAGAAATTAAAGTCTCCTTTTTTCATAAATTTCAAAGTTAATATTTTTATTTGAGATACATTGTATTAATATTTAAGTAGTTAAGGATAGAAGCATCAGAATTTGTTTTGTTAGTATTTAAATAATTTGGATAAATTTCAGTGATAGAAAATTCACCAATCATCGATATGTCCAATAAATTTACAATTACAGGATAAGATATTTGGCTTAGATGTGAGGAATTTTTCTACATTAATAAGGAAATATAATTTAAATATTAGAAATAAAATCACCGTTCATTGTTATACTATTACGCATATATGACTTTTATATATAATTATTAGAAATATTGAATTTCATTAAGGGAATTTGATTTTATCGATTAAATAATTTAAATAAAAAATATTAATGATTTTTTTTGCTTGTAATAACATTAAGAATTAATGTAGTATATACATTTTTGAAATCAAATGTATAAATGTTTCTAGATTATTTTTAACTCTCAAGAATTTTTGTTGATTATATATTTCTTGTATATTTCAAAATAATCTTTTCTAGTAAATTTTCAAAAAAAGAAAAAAAAATATTGAAATATTTATTATGAAAAAATAATAACGAGTTTTTTTATGGATGAATTAACTTCATTGGAGATATTTTTGAATTTTATAATTTTTTTATGAAATTTAAGAAATATGCACAAAGAAGTTTATTAATTACAATCAGATATTTTAATTTTTAATGTTTAATCTATAGATTTGACTTTTGTTTTAAAATATTATACAAAAACATTTCTTGTTTACTCTATTTAGTTGTGAATTGCAGTTTTTCTTTAATGAAGGTGAAAATGAAAGACACACGGCTTAAATGGTCTGTGGTGTATACGGTCGATTAATTGTAACTGTAATTGAGCAATTTAGGTATCGTTGATTCCATTCAGTTATTTTTAATGTCATTGATGCACCTAATACTCTACTATATATAAAATACTGAAGTTTTAAATGGAATAGTGTATGAGAATAACTAAAAATATTTAGAACTATATGATCGATAAGTCAAAGTATAAAGAAATTGTAAGATAATCATTTGAAGGAATATAAAGCAATTTGCAAAGATAGTAGTTGTATTAAAATAATGGTCATTTATTAAAAAAAAAAGTTATTTATATTATCTTAATACATTTTTACAAACGAAAAAAAAGTCTAGACAAAGTGATTGAGGCAATTAAGTCAATGCGGTGGAATTCACGTTATCTTAAGCAATCTATGATAAGTAATTTAGCAAGTCTAATTTAAAATAAACAAAGGCTAAATTTTATATTTTTAGATCTTAAATTATTTAAAAAAGAATAGAGAAGGAAATAATATTGAATATAATTAAGTCGTATGAGACAAAAATTATAAAATGAAAATGTATAGTTCTATAAGTAACAAATGTTTTGATGAAATCTAATTTAAGTAATGCAATAACTATGGATGAATATATATAAGTAATAAGATAATCACATAAATTGTTAAAATCGCTTAAAGTTTTAAGAGTAACAAATCTGAAAAAATTCAAAAAATGTAAATCCGATTATTTTATTAATGAATTTAAATAAGATTTCAAAGGTTTTTAATTATCAATTTTATATTTTTTTATAATAAATATATAATTAACTCTTATAATTGATTTAGATCCTGCATTATTTTCACTAGAATATATAAAAAATAATCAAAAATTTGTTCAAAACCTTTTCCATTATTTAGAAAGAAAAATGGATTTTTTTGTATGAATTATTTTACTTGATTTAAGTAGGTATCCGCATTTTCTTGTAATTCAATACTTTTTTGTTTCCTACCTAATAACGTTTCCTTAAGAAACCTAAAAAACAATCCTTTTTTATACATGATGTTATAGATGATCTCATGTCAGTCAGGAAATGCATTAGTGCTCAATTTTCACCACGCTGTTATTTCCTGGTGAACACAACATCAGCATTTCCTACATTGTTCCCAACTTTGATTCTTATTCTATCACTCACTTCTAATAAATTAATGGTTTTTGTATCAGCCCAAATCTTTCTTTTCTTTCACTTACAGTATATTAATATGAAAAAAAGCATTTCACCAAAAAATGTAAAATGGAACTATAACATTTACATTGAATTTTATTTTAGTGAGTAAATTTTCAATTAAAATTGTATACTTATCGATTAGGGAACTAAAATATCCCTAAATGTTTTTATATTGCGAGAGAGTAGTATATAATACCAAGGTACATATTTATCTTTGGAATATTTAGAAGAATACTTTTAAAATAATTAACTTTTTAAATTTTTTTACCACATTAGGTCAAAAAATTAAAGTTAATTTAATGAACAATTTTAATGAATTCGATTTTAAAAATTTAAATCATGAATAATATCTATTACAAATACTCTTTATATAATTATTCTACTTTATATAATTATTCTTATTTTCTGCTAAATTCTTATTTTCAGTTTCTTCTTAAAATTGACTTTTTTTGAAGTAAGGGAACTATAAAAAAAGACTCTTTAACATGGTTCTAAGAATTACATATATGTTATTGTGCTTAAATTAATTATCTTTTAAACAATCATGTTTTGTGTATTCATTTTCAAAACAGAGAAACAAACATTGACGATCATTGTAATCAAAACGTGTTTTATTTTTCATTTATTTTACAACACATTTCTATTCGAGCAGAACACGAAACGTTGAATTCTGACGATGCAACTTTTTGTTAGCATTGCATTTTAGAAGTAATCGTTTACTAAAAAAAAGTTTGACATGCACAACTTTTGGTTAGTATAATAATTACTTCTAAAATGCCGTTCAGTTAAACGTAATGGTCTGGACGAAATTTCTAATAGTCTTATTTTCTCGTTTACTATGACATGCCTTTCCATCAAGTTATCATTAATATCAAATTTAAAATCACACAAAATATATTTTCCTCCATGTTTTCATAAGTGGGACAAATTATCTTTGTATTTATTTTACTAAAGAAAAATATACATGATATTATCTACGATATCTTATATATTTGATGATATCTTATATATATTATGATATCTTATATAAAATATACTTTAATTCAAAAATACAAATATTTCTTATTTTTTATAATAGCATTTTGGCATACTATTATACTAGACAGTAGAAGTATACAGGAGTTATTTTACTGCATATACTTGTAGTTACTAAAATAATAAAAACACTTGTAAAAAAGTGACATTTTTAATGCACTTTCTAAGGATTAAAATATAATAACAATTATTTTTTAATAAAAACGTATATCCTGGCAGTTTGTGGTAGCTTTATTGAAGTTTTCAGAAGCATAAAATGTCGGACCAGAGTAAGATTTTCAGATATGTCTTATTGTAACAGCCCATCAAGTGTGTGTGTGACCAAAGTTCCCAATTTTAAGGTGTTTCTAATCGTCTGTGTCTAAAGAGATAACGTTAAAAGGTACGAAGTGTCGCAGGGAAAGGTTGGTAATGTAAAGTAGTGGGTGAAAAATAAAGCGCAAGGAAAGAGACTGGTAGATACTGACAAAAATTATCATGTCTAAAAATTGAATAACTACTATATGCGATACCGCAAAGGTCAATGTTTATCTAGATTCTCCAGTGTCAATAATTAATATTAATTTGTCCCTTTATAATAATATTATTTACAGCAAAGCACGAATCCCATGTCAATTGTTATATATATTAATACTAAACATCGTCTATTGTTGTCACACTTATATAACTTAGTCGATTGATAAGTGGAAGAAAATAAGACGAATCGTCTTTCACACTTTTCACTTCAAAAAGGGCAAGTACCCGCTTAGAAGACACCTATATATGCAATAATATAATGGAGGCTGTTTTCTTCCAGCACTCAATCATGGAGGTAAATCTATCATGATATAGGCAACCATGGTTTTCAATTGGGGAACTCGTATCCCTAAAAAGAAGGATCACTGGAGAGAAGACACTGGCACTTAATTAGACACTGACCAACTTCATACTATGATGCAAGCTTGATTTATTGCAAGAGAAAAATTTTTCGCAATGATTATGTACATACCTATGAGTGGTATTTTTCTAGTAATTGATTGATAAAGACGATTATAATGTTAAACTTTGCCCAATCACCTGAACACGATCACCTGATCTCAATGTAACTGTAGACATGTAGCCTATTTTAGAGCTTTCACTAAGGAATCGAGATTCTCCACTGGTATCTTAACCAGAATTTTCACAACATCTGCATGAAGAATAATGCAATATTCTTTTTAACATTATTTAGAATCTGTATGCATTCAACTCTGAGAGGATTTTAGGATGTAGTACACGAAGAAGAATGCCCTACACCGTACTAATGAAAACTTCTTTATAAATTTAATGTTTTTTTCCTTAATTTCAAAATTATTTTAAGTTGAATATAAGTGTGAAAAAATATATGCTGTATTCCCCCAAATAATATATAAATTTTATGTGTATAATTCTCCTTTAAGTCACTTATAAAAAATATTTGTTTTTTAATAACTAATTCAAAACACTCATGTGGAGAAATTCTAAATATTTCCTTGAAATGTCAGTTAGTTAAATAATTAAATTACAACAATATTTAGTGAATAAGATGTAAGTTTGTAAATGCGTTCTCCATGCATTTCACTTTTATGTTGGTTTTATAATTAATCTTTTATTTTGAAAAAAAAAGTTATTATCTTTTCAAATCTAAACATGATGCACCTTGCTCTTCCACATACATAGCATTCAAAATCATTATCTTTAAATACACTATTCCATTATTAATAAACGTTTTTATATGAAAGCTCAAATGAATCTAATTGTGATGAATTTGAATTAATTTTTTTAATCTTCATAATTTATATGGTTTGCATTATACAAATACATTTTTTGTATAACTTAAGAATATAGTTACTAGCAAATGTATACTTTAAATTTTTCTTGAATTTTCTTTAATCGCAATATAATAAAATGCAAATAAATTTTACTAATGTGAATATCTTAATAAAATACTCACATACCATATATGCAATTAAATAGACAATTTTATTTCAACTATTTTTGCCTTGAATTGGCATCATATATATTACATTTTCAAGATTGTATGGAAACTTTTTATAACATAATAGCTCCTATTCCTGTTTCAGTTTTCAATTGAAAAGTCAATTGAAACATAAGCCAAAAAAAGAAAAAAAAACAACAAAGCTTTAATTAACATTTATTTATTAATATTCATGCTATTAACTTTCATTTTAATGCATTTTGACCTTCAAATACCAAAATGCATTATCGTTAACATTTATCGAATTGATGTTTATAATACTTAATTTGTGATGATTTAGTAAATTAGAGTATTATTTGAATAAGTTATTTATAATATGTTATAGAAATAAATAATTTATAGAATGAATATAAATGTTTATTAAGACGAATATGGAAAAAAAATTACGTTATTTAAACACTAAATGTAAAAATACAATATTTTTAAACGCTCACCATAATTTAAAACAAATTGTTTAAATTATAAAGTGAAATAAATTACGATTTTTTAAAAAAAAAATTTTGTTTCGCATTCAATTATTCGCCTTAATATATACTTCATATTGTTTAGGTACTTTTATTGTTATTGTTTTACTGTAACAATGTAACTGTTTTCTTGGAAGAAAATATATAATTACATATAATGAGTTCATTTTGATGAGATTAATTGAAATGCATAAAATTATAGAAAAGTTCACGAAGATTGTTTGGATGTTTAAAAAATATTTTATCTGACACTACCCATTGAGTACAATTTTTATACAGTTAAAAATAATTAGTTGTGCCAAACAATATTAATGAAAATAAATAGTTTTTTAATTAAGCAACATCTTCGTTAAATATTTCACTATTTATTGCTTACAATTTGTTATTGCATAAATAATAATTGAACACCTCAGTAAATTCGGTATTGATATCTTTGAGTATGTGTGCTTTCTTATTAAAAACTTAAAAATATCGTTTAAATTCTAACGAAAACCCAAGTTGAGTTAATTTTTAAACATATTAGTTTGAACAAACAATATTTAAAATATATTCGTTTCAATATTTTTGGAAATTAAATTACTTTAGAAGAAAAGTGCAAGAATAAATAATGTGCTTAGCAATATTTAAATTTAACTATACCAATTTCATTTCAAGCAAAATTATTC
>JAPDSC010070484.1:16985-34473 GCA_026290005.1 Latrodectus geometricus
TTATTATTTTAAATTTTTTATGTAATGTATTTTCATAGAATTTTAAGGTAAATTTAAATGCAGACAATACTTATATTGCATTTTAAGATGCACATGCATTTTAGAAATAACAACCTTACAGTATTACACAAGTATTTGTTTGTTATGAAATTTGTATACATATTATCAACATATTTTCGTTTGTATAAAAAAGAGTATTTGTTTTTCATGACAAACAACGTATTTATTTGTTATGCTGCTGTTCACTATTTGAAAATAATCAATAATACATATATAAAAACTAAAAAATCTGTGCCTTAATATAATAAACAATTTAATACATATAATGGACAATATATAATTCTAGCCTGTCATTTAAAATGTAGAATATTATGTTTTCCTTATATCAAATTCTATTTCATATAAAAATATAGAATTCGGTATGTTTTTTTATAATTGTATATTTTATAATAAATACATTATTAACTTTCATATTTAATCAAAACATCAATAATAAAAGCACTATAGAAAATTGAAAATCTTTCTTTGATAAAAGTAAATAAAATAATCTGAGTTTGAATATTAATTGTTTCTTAATGTAGTCTTTACTTGCAACATATTTTATTTAGATGCTGCTGAATTTGAAACCAAATTTATAATATTGTGTGATGTCCTGAAAATAAAATAACATTTTAGTTTACATTAACTACACGTTTATAAAATATAGTTTTATAATATAATATTGAGATTTGATTATTCAATGTGTACGCTCGAGTTAATATGAATGCACAGCTATTATACGAAATATATGTGTGTAAGAGGTGAAAAATGATGCATCTCCAAAATACGTAAGTTTATATTTTTGCATCTAAATATACAGAGATTTTAGCAATCAATATTATTAAAATGATAAATATTTTCTTTGAGCATTTTCAATCATTCAGCAGTTACACACACATGAATAACCAAGAAAAGTAAAATACAACAAATGTATAACAAAAATAATAGAATTCAAATATAATATAACTTTGCTTTTGAAAATATTAAACATAATGTGCTGCCAAAGTACTAGTTTCTAAAGACGTTTTAATGATCCCATTTCTGTATGTTAATTTTTAGCGTGTTTTGCAATCATTTAGGAAAGGATTTCGTCTTGCGTAATCAAAACTCTGTTCATTATCTAAATTGTGCATTTAAATAAATTGGTCTCTAGTTAAACAAGTCTGATAGCAGTTGCGTTAAGAAATCTTACAAACGTCTAAAAAAAAACTTGTTTATTGAAAGCAGTTTAATTTCTATCGTGCACTCAAATCTTAATGATTTATTAAGAGTTACGGGCAATCAATGAATTGTAATTATTGCTTTAAAACTAATTTTTTAAATATGTGTCGCTAAATGCTTAAAACATGAAACTTCCAACGTATCCAATTGTGGAAAGAAATGTCATTTTTTAATTTCTGGTAAATTGCTAATGAGTTTATTTTTGAATTGCAATTTTTAGTCACTAATATATAGTCTGCTATTTTGAATTGCAAAAAAAAATTAATAAATTTTAAATAAATGGCACGTTATAAGTTTATGTATTCATTGAACAACCATAATTTTTTTCAAAACTAAAGAGTTTCTCGATGATTTTCTTAATTTTTAAGTAAAACAGATGAAGTTAATGGACACAATTAATTTCCTCAACTCATAAGTTTTATTAATTTGGTATTTAATTTATATTGATACTCCAGAAGTTGTAAATTTAATCTATATTCTATAATATCAAAACTCGTTATGAGAGTTATAAGTATTTAAAATAATTAAGGAAAAATATTTTTAAAGATTGTAAAATAAGTTTAACATCATTTTTAACAGATTTATGATATTTTAATTGTGAGTTGTTTTCAAAGAGTTTTAAACATAACATTATAAAGATACATAACATTATACAGAATACATTTTTATAAATATTTTGGTCGCATTCCAATGGAACAACAATTACTATAAAAACAACAACTTAGGCCTTAGAAATATATCTTATTTGATTTATGTTGTTTCAATGGCTTCACAAAAAGAATGCTATATTTATGGATTTTTAACCATTATTATTTTTTACTATAAAATCATTATTCTCAAGATATGAGCCACTTTAAAGTACAACTGATTTTAAGAGAGAAAATTATTTTTGCTGTTGGGTTTTTTATTAAGTAAAAGAACAAAAACAAAGATGTTTGAGATATGAACACATTTTAATATTCTTTTGAACTTCAGGAATACATTTTGTAGTTAAGGATTGCATATAATAACAAATGAAGTGATATTTATTGCAATAAGAAATCTTATGCTCTCAAAATCAAATAACTTAGCATAAAAATTATTTTATGTGAGACATAATCTTTATTAAATTTGAAAATTTGATATGAATTTAGTTGATTATAAAATTCTCTTATTTTGAATCATTTTTTCCCAGTTGTGTTTGTAAAATTAATGCTGATTTTTCTCAACAGTATTATAACATTTTAATGCATATTTATTTATCAAATTTCTATGATTATAAACATAAATGATATAAGATTATTTAAGAAAATTAGTATCTTGATTATAATCACTATACAGACAATAATATAATACTATATATATAAGATAATATACAACTTTTAAAATTAAAGAGATTAGTCATTAACAATGTTTCAAGAATAAGGATTGAACAAAAAATATTCGAAATATTAAAAAGAAAACAGAGCTGAGAGTCATTGTTGATTTTGTAGTTTAACATGAGTGTATTGCAGGAAAGAAAGCATGCAAATTAAGTTACGCTTCAGCTTTCTGTTATACTGTTTAGAAAACTAATTATTTATTTGGTTCCCTTCAAACGTAGTAAGATGATTATCTATTCTGTTAAATGAGTTCCTTACATATAACCATCTACAATATCCTTTTTAAATCCAAGATCACATTTTTCCCCAAGCAGCATCCAAAATTTATTTAAGCACCACAAAGAAGATATAATGTCTATTTTCAATTATTACCTTTATTGATTTAATTGTCTATGACAATCTTATTGCTTTTCCGTTGTTTATATGACAACGAATGTAAATAGGAAAGAACAAAGTATTAATAGTTTTTCCAGTTTTATGTTGATACACAGATACTACTAAATCAACATTATCATGAGTATTCTAATATTATCCTAAAATTTATTATTTCTTATTTGCGACATATAGATTGTAAACATTTCATCCAAAATCTTTTTTCAAAAATATTTTTCAATTTCGATTTTATTTAGAAAGAAATATATTTTATTTTACTTCCTATTACATGTTATAAAATTATTATGAAATAATGGATAGTTGAATGATTTACTATTTAATGACAAAGAATTTGTTTATCATAATTATAAATGTATAAAATGTTTACAAAATATACTCAGGTATAGAATGTTTTTCTAATTTTAAGATTTTTCCTTCTGAATAATGAAATCTTATTTTATTCTTTTTTATGATTTCAAATTGATTTATTATATTATTTAGTTTTTTCCCCGTGTATAAATTTTATATCACACTATCAGAAACTTTGCCCTTTAATTTGAATAAACAAAACAGTAATTTTTAATGGAATTGATTTCTCCATTAGAAAATAAAGACCAATAATTCCAAATTAGAAAAATAAAAACTTATTACCTTAGAATTTCAATCTTATGCTGAATCTATTTTAAAAATTCAAATATGAATTGAAAGTGTTTAAATGTTGTTTTGAACTTTTATTGAAAATAACTAAATTTCCTATTTGATATTATCTTTTAGCTGATTCTAAATTATTTTAATAGAACCACTAAATTTATAATTTAATATGAAATAAACGACATTGTAGAAGTTTTAAGATACCTCTTGTAATATATTAAAATGCTTTGCTATGAAGCAAAATATTTCTAACTATGTAAATATGAAAAAGCTTTGAGTAAATTCATAATATTTTATTAAAAAAAAATCGATGATATCTTACCTTATACTAATAAAAATATATTTATAAGTTTTTTTTTAAAAAAAGTCACAGCAATAATAATTTAAATTTTAAATTTATTTTTTTCAAGGAACACTTTTCTTATGTCAAATCAAAAATACTACTTAAAATTTGCTCAATAGCCAAATGTATTCAATCAACATTGAAAATATGCATGTTAACCTTATACTATGGAACATCAACATAGTATCATGGGATATCATCGGATTTCTCATATTACAATACGTATCTATTATGTTTATGGTTCATATGTTTTTTACTTAACTGACAAAGCTATTCGAAATTAGATTTTAAATAGATTTTTTTGTAGGAACACTTTTCTTATGTTAAATCAAATACACCATTTACAATAATAATATGTACAAAATTTTTTTTTCAATCGTCATTGAAAATATATATTAATTTTGTGCTATGGCACATTAACTGAGTATTATAGATCATCTTCACTCATATTACAATACATATCCGTCATGCTCATGGTTTATATTTTGTTATTTAACTGTCAAAAATATTCGAAATTAGATCCCAAATTATTGAAACATAATTTGGAATTCGTAATTTTACAACAATTGAAGTTTTTCTAGTCTTTGTTCTATACAGATATGTGTTTGTGATAAATTAACTTTGATAATTTTGTTTCTCATATATACATTTAAATTAGATAAAAATATTTATTTGGATACTTAAAATTAAACTCATTCGTAAAAGAAAGAAGTGAATGTATCAACGTATTTCTATATTTTTAAAAATACTATTTATGTATGTTTGCACATCAAAATTGCTTAAAATTTCTAAGAGTGATATCGGTAACGTTAATTTTTCTGGAAACATTGATGAGACTTAATATTATACTTATTTAGATCATTGAATTTAACAGTTTGAAGTTATTTAAAAATGTCCAACAATTTTAGAATTAGCATTTACATTTTAAAATAAAATTGTTGTATCTATTGGACTTTGAAATAATCACCGTGTCTAGCAAAATTTACATTACTATATTTTTCAACATCTCCACATTTTATAGAGTAAATTTATTTTAAAGAGAGAGATATTAATATCAATTAATTATGTAAAACGTAATATAATAAAAGTAATATGATGAATTTACCATAAAATAAATTCATTAGTATTTTCTCCTCTATATATAATTTAATTACAGAGCTAGAATTATATTATTATTCAGTTTTTTTATGTAATCAAATTAAATATTCTATAGCCACGAGGAGATATTGTTTTAACGAAACTGAGCTATAACTATAAAAAGTAACGAGCATGTTTTGCCAAACATTATGTTCAACCAAGCTAAATTTACTTTGACAATTATTAGGTGGAGAGGGTGATTTAGAAAACCCTTTTTACTGCTTTTCCTATTTGTTACAAAAGCTGCCACTTCCAATAAACTGTAGGTACTTACTGAAAATAGTTTCTGACAACAAAAATGTTTGGAGCTGAAATGTTATCACTTCTTATGAATATTCATGTTGGAAACTTCATTTTACGGTCGAAAGACAAGGCTCTGGCCATAACAAGCGTAGTAGCATTCCAAAATATCTTTATAATCGATGGAGATAAGTTTTAGTTCAAACAAGTTTTCTCCGTTAGTAGAATAACATTTTAGAAAGTATTCGCTTCTAGTAAAGAAAGAATTGTTATCCCAAAGTTTGCCTGATTTTACCTTGTAATTCAGATTTATGTGAGTTTGTCTTTGCGAAATATAGTATATCTTAATAGGATTGTAGATACTTGATATTTCTGACATTACGTTTCATTCTTTTGCGACATTTGATAAAAGATAATGAATGGTTTAATTTAAATTTATTTTGATTAATTTAGTACTTCCATTAAGTATTTCTAATGAAGAAGTCTAGATGATTATTTTAAATAATCTTTTAAATTTTGAATTATATTAAGTTAAGAAAAGAATGCGTAACATGATTTAGTTAAAAATATTTTACAAATACTTTTGTACTAAGTGTCTTATTAGATTGTACACTTTAACTTATTATAGTTTGGTAGATAAACAATGTTAACAATAGACACTTAATAAAATCCCATGTTCATATTAGCAAATAAAGTTTATTTCAAAGATTAATTCAGAATAACTTAAACAACATGGCCAAGTTCAATTCCAGGTCGACCTCATAATTATTAATAACATTTGATACACTTATTACTAAACAGAAAATTGTATTTTAAAAATGAAATTAAAGGTTGCTTACATTGTTTGACTATATTACATGATTGAAAGCCCCGAGTTACTTATGAGGGAATTACTTATCTGGAGACGCATGCGTAGTCCACGTAGAATGCTGCTAGGCTTAATGCTGGATCGGACAACCCGGGAACCCTGGAACTTATTAGACAGGACTGTTTTATCAAAAAAAAACACATTCAGACGAACTGTACCACCTCGAGATCAGTTTCCTAGAAATCACCAATACTGTCACAGCTCCAGTGGAATCTATCGTCTATCTTCGTTCCCATTTACACCATATTCTCTCCCAGCTTAAACGGTGATCTTCTATCGTCCAATCCCTCTTCAAAATTCTCTCCACAGACAAATCGAGGCGTCTGGAACTCCACTCCAACCCCCGACAAGCTTCCGCTAACTGCAGCCCCAACACCGGCTCCTGGTTATCCCCTTGTTTCTTCAAGAAAAACTACCCAGCCTTACCCCCCCCCCTATCAAATAGTTCTAATTGCCAACCACAAGAAAAATTAATTTTTATCCATTTGTGGTCAGTACACTTTGCATATTTCATAAATTTATTATCCGCAATTACGCTAATGAAAGTCACTATTTTACTAGAAAAAAAATTTGGCATTGCTACTTTATTTCAACAATATTAATTTAACTACTGCATGAATATTTTATTTTTATAATTTCAGTATTTTTTTAAATTTTTCTACTGGCTATATAGACATTTTTGATATCGTTAAATGCGCAAACTTGTTTATCTTTAGAGAAATATCTAATTAAATTCTATCTTATACCTACTCTTAAAAGAAAACTTTCCAAGTAATTTCCATTTAAAGATATTTAAATAAAGAAGTAGGATTAATAAAGAGATTATGAAGTGTCTATATCTGAATCATTACTAACCTGTTAGGGATCGTATGAATCACAGACGTACCCCATGTTTTGAAAATCAACAAGCCATGGAAGATTATTTAAAATCAATTACCCTTTCAGTGTCCTCCTCACTGATATACAACTCCTCTCTGGTATCATATAATGGGCATTGTTACTTTTCACATATATTTCTTTTCTTTCTTTGATACGATCATTTTTTTTTTGGAATTTAAATATTGTCGGGGTGTTTCTGTGACCCATTCGACCACTATTGTTTCAAAGTTTCTTCTATAAGAAACTCAGTTTCGTGTTTCAAATTGTTTTGGAACATTGCAGAAAATAGGAAAGACATTCAAAATGTAAATTTTTGTATTACAAAATAAAAATTAGGATATATTTCAATTTTTTAAAATACTATGAATAATTTCTGAAACATAGCTTTACGACCTTTTTTAATTTTTAAAAAGTAATCTAAATTACCCGTAAAGCATACTAAACTTCTAAATTAAATATTTAATATTAAATAACAAAATTTAATATTTAAAGTTTAAAGTATAATATAAGGTTATCTTTTATTTAATTTTCTTTAAATATGATGCATGGACATATTTTCATTCATATTTGCTATTAAAATGCTTAAGAATTAAATTTAAATATATAAATATTGACTATTATTTTTATTTCTAAAAAGGTAAGCATTTGTTTAAAATAATTAATATATAGTGAAAATTTGTTGTTGATGTTGTTACTTAAGTCACTTGGGGAAGCCAAGCCCACCCGTAGACGAAAGAAGTCAGAAGGAACGCCTCCCGTTTATAAACAGAGCTCCCTCTAGGGTGAAGTTACGACTTGGCTCATAGATGGCAGCACCATTTTTGAATTGAGAGATAGAAAGATATGGAAGACCCAAGGATTATTTACTATCAACCCCAGAGTTATTAATTTAGAATGAGAACATGAAGAATATTGTGACTACGACATGTTTCAAGTGTTCTAATTACCATTAGCCAACACGACGGTCATTATTCGGCGGGGAATCGAACTATAAACCTTGCAATTGCGAGACTGACACCCTATCCAACTAGATTATTTCGGCTCCATTGTGAAATTGTAACGATAGCTAAAATACGAGAAAAAATACTAAACTATCAAAGTTCAAAACACAAAACAATATATATATATATATATATAAAATTTATTAAATAAATTTGTTAGTTCTTCTTTTCTGCCGTTTAGGGATAATATAATCATAGAATTTGTAAAAACATCTATGTCTATAATAACAAATTGAAGTTTATATTAGTTTGGGGAAAAAGAAATCCATTATTTGTACTTGAATTTTATGCAACTTCTTTTGGATTCGCTTTGTAAAAAGGTTTAAAACAGCTTTCATGTAGATTTTTAGGTCTAGCGAGTTATGACTGCTGACATGCGGTCAACTTCGACCATTTTTGATATTTTATAGACATTTTCGACGATGCTGTATCCACATGCAAGGTGCATCTCTAACATCAAAAATACCCGAACGAAAAATACCCGAATACCCGTGTGTGTGTGTGTGTGTGTGTGTGTGTGTGTGTGTGTGTGTGTACATAACTGGTTGTTAAAGTCTTATATAGGACGATAAACACCTTTCACAACTTTAGACACCCGGCTATCTTTTTCGCCGTTACAAGAGAAAAACGAAAATGTATCGAATTTTGTGTTTGTTGTCTTCCATTTTTAAAACCTTGTATTCGTAACTGAATTAATCAAACAAAAAATCGTAAGAGGATATTTTAGAGTCAAATGTCAGCTTTCCAACGAGCATAAATCTGAAATTGTTTGATATATATCGATCACTACAGACGTCTACCGAAAAAATTATGGATAACTTTTTCCCCAAACTAATATTATATAAACTTTCGTTGATAATTTTATGAGCAGTAAATTTGCAGAATATTTCTGAAACTGTTTGGTAAACATCAATTTTGTTTTCTTTTAATTTAGTTAATTTACCCAATTCTGAAAAATATAAATTTAAAAATTTTACTGTTTCATTAGAGATTTTAATTTTTGTCTTGTTTCTAATATTTTTTGCTTTTTTAAGTGGTAGTAGATATTTCAGTAAAAATTATTGAACCATAGTAATTAAATAAGTCTGCAATCTCTCCTTCTCTGCCATAAATTAGGCATGGAATACAATAATTGATTTTTATTAATTTTATTTATTTTCTGAATTATAATGGTACCTAAATTTTTACCATTTTCCTGGGTTCTTCTTATTTTCTTTGCATGATTCAAATTTTAAGGATATTAATAAAAGGTCCCCAGCAAAAGAAGGTAGTATTATTATTAAATATTTTCTTATTAAAAATATGACAAATTTATTAAAAAAATAAATAATCTTATATAAAAAATGTTAAGGATCAAATCTTAAGGACATTAATACATGGTCGTCAACAAAAGAAGATACTATTTTCATTAAATATTTTCTAATTAAAAATATGAGAAATTTATTAAAAAAGTGACCAATCTCATTTAAAAAATAATAGGTTGTCTTTCCAATAAGTTAATTAAGTTAAATACAATCCTTTTATCATAGTGGGTAAGATATTTTTATAACAATTTGAATAAAATTAAAATGTTTTCTCTTACGAAACCATGCTTCATATTTAAAATCTACTTCAGTGTTTTTGTCTTGATTAAGCTGAATCAATAACTAATTATATTAATTGGAAAGTATTTTGTTTGAAATATGAATATATATGTTTTATATTATATACATTTTTTAGACATTGCAGACTAATAAGAAATCTCAGTTTTAGTAAGAAAATATTAAAAAAATCGAGAAATAAATGTAAAAGATTCTTTAAGTATAGTCTTCCCTTAGCACATATCCCAGAAGCGACGAAATGAATCGAAATCATTAAATTTAACTGCTGCAGTTAGGTCAACAAAAGTTTCGTAATTGGAAAGCCGCACTGGTACTTCCTCTTCAAATTACCGGAATCAATTCCCGGATGAATTCCGCACTTAAGTAAATTTCAAAAGGAACCAGCTGCCTAGGCATCCGATGTGGTAAGGAAACACAAATAAAACACACAAACCAAAAAATTGTCTCACGGGACAACAAGTATTGCGGAGAAGCAAAGAAAATTTCATTTTCCTAATTTGTAACCGTAGCCCGAAATGTAACTTAATTTGCATAATTTTTTTCAACCTAACACGATCATTTATATAATAAAAAGGATTATGATTAAAATATTTTTCTAAAATTAATTTTATTGCTGTTTTGGCGCTGAGCCATAATAGCCCTTTCTACGTGATAGTTGTCACGTATTAATTGGATAAGCGAATAGAATTATATTTAGATTTTAACACGAATATTTTACATTTAAAAGACAGATAAATCTTATAAAAATGAAAATTAATTAAATATTAGAAATAAATATTAGAAAAATAAAATTAGAAATTTAGTATTTCATATTAATCCTTTCAATTAAAATTAATTTCAATAAATATTGTTAACCTATTATTAGTTGGTTAAACATGTATCAGTAAGAAAATATCATGCCAAAAAATCCAGAATTCTTACACAAGACTATCATTTCGCGAGATAAATTGATTGGAATTAAAGATAATCGGAAATGATCAATATCTTAAATTAAAGAAATAACATTAGAATCATTATTGAATTTTATTAGTCAAATTTTATTTTTTCATTGTAAATTAAAAATTTTATCTTACACGCCAAAAAAATCTAGAAGTCTTATACAAGACTTTTATTTGGCAAGATAAAATGATTGGAATTAAAGAAAATGAAATATGATCTCAATACCTTAAATTAAAGAAATATCATTATAATCATTACCAGTGTTAGAATACTTTTTTCTGGCTTACATACGGTAATTTTTTATTTAAAAAAATTGGATTTTCTGTGAATATTTTGATTTATTTGTCAATGATGTATTTTACAAATCTACTATAAATGCTAATAAAATATTTTGTGTCAATTATATTTTTCTAAGAACTTTAGTAACAAGTATTTGCTCGATGGTCTTTTATAGGTACTTGCTCAATTGTATAACGAGTTATGTAAATACAATTTCTGTTTTAATAATTTATGAAAATGTTTGAACATTTATTTTTTATATGCATTTTATTTCGAAACTTCTAATCTATTTCTTTGAGATGTAAAAAATTGTTTGAAATATTTACGTCATCTACAGATATATTATATTAACCAATATGGGAAAAGTAGTTACATTTTCTAAAAGCAAGGACTTAAAATAAACTTTTTAATATAATTTACCAATTTTTAATAATGAGATTTGCTTTTTATTAACAAACTTATTATATTTCCTAGAGAAAATATATATTAACAAAAAATAATTTTTTACAATACCTTTAAACAAAATATATAAGAAAAGTACGAGAAATGAATCTGAAATGAAAATATTAAATACAATTGAATCAGAAATGAAAATAATGAAAAAAAAATTAATTTTTTCAAGTCTACAAAAATTTATTTTCGAGGCACATAATAATCAGAAAATGCATACAATGAATCAACTACATGTTTGGATATATCCTCTTATAATTAATCCAGCAGAATAAATAACAGTTTTATATTCAACTGTCTATATTCAATTCATCTTATGCAGAACACTTTGCTAGAAATTCCAATTAATGAATAAAATGTAGAGGTCTTTATCAACCACGCAACTCTTGGAGATTAACAAACTTTCGAAATTGAATTGATTGCTTGACAACAAATTCTTTAGGAACTCGTTTCTGCATAGGCAGAGATAAGAATATTAGGAAATATTCAGTTTCGTTTTCTCTTAGAGCAGGTACTAATCTAATGCTTTATTTTCCCAAGTTACTTGCGGCAAAATATACCTAATTTTGTGCAATGTGAAAATACTAGTATCTCACGTTTAGACAAGGTAAATTCAGCATCTCGCAAACTTTTAATAATAAAAGTATGATATATATGGTTAATTTGTTTTAGTCTTTTATTCCTCAGAAAAATATAATGAATAATAATTTATGGATGTTTGTTTAAAAATTTTTAATCAGCTTTTATTTTCTACGTATGATTATCAAATTATTTTAATTTCAAATTAAATTAGCATTTTTATTTTCTGATTTATGGAAAATACATAAGTTATAAGTAATAAAGTCATTTACGATTCTGAAATTGTGACTTATAGTTTAAACTTGTAATTTTTAAAATGATCAAATGATCTTAATATCTTATTTTTATGTAATTAAAAAAGTGTTTAGCAAATAAGAATAAACATGTAATTATTGCTGATATTTTTATGAACACTTACTACATATGAACATACTTTGAATTTTAAACTCCAATTGAATATTTTATATATATTTTGTGCAATATTGAAAAAAATAGTTAATGATTGATGATTGATTTCAACCCAGAATGAATACAAATGTACTTAATTTATGATACGTTAATATTTAGATATTTTTTCCTAGGACTAAGCCTCTTTTACAAAATGTCAAACCAAAGAAATTAAATACCTGAAAATGATTAGAATTTAGTGTTAAAAAATGTTATTTGCATTCAAAAATCCGCTTGAAGTTCCTGTTTGATGTTTGAAATCAAATGTCATTTGATGTTTGAAATAATGTAATGGATTTATTGAGACAACAGAAATTTAGTGATTGAATTATTTTTATTTAATTTCTGTTATAAAATCATAGAGAAATATTAATAATACTACAAAGTATTCAAATGTTTTTCAATTAAACTGAAAACAATTATTTTCAGTTTATTAACAATTCAATTATAACTAAATTAGTTTTTATATGCACAATTATTATTTTAAGTGAATAAATTATGAAACACAAAAAGTTTTAATATTTGTATCATTTGTTAGTTTAATCAAATTTTTATTAAAAAATATAGGAATGAACATTTATTTGACTTCATATTACTCTGCTTAATGTATGCGAAATTCCTTTACAAATATGTATATGAATTCTAAAAACAACGTATAACTATAATAAAATTATATAGTTAATTATAATGCTTAGGATGTAAATGAAATGCAGAACATTAAATTATAATACTGTAATTCTGCTAAGAAGATTAAAGTGTAAAATCAATCAGTTTAATAATAGACTAATAACCTCGACTGATTTTTAAATGTTTCTGAGATATTTTTAGTATCTCGAGAAATCTTGATTTTTTATATATTTAAATTTAGACGCGTATCAATTTCATGATCTTTTTTCGCATTTTTTAGACATTACACATTTTCACACAACTATTCTGAGAATTATCAAGCATGAATAGATAAGAAGACAAGCATTCATTAAGTACATAAGTAATAACGACAACGATTTATGAAGTTTTGAATTATCAAAAATTTAGAAACACTGTAAATAACGTTAATAAAAGCCACTCTTGTTTTAAAATTCATTAAAGTTGTTGATGTATTGTCGCTTCATCACCTTATGAATGGATCAAGGATAAGTTATATAAAGATTTTTACCTGTGATAAATTTCACTTTTTCATATATTTACTATGTCATTAATTTTATCCCTCATAAATCAATCGTTAAAATATGCTATTAAATGCATTATTTTGTTTTAAATAAGGATTTACTTACAGTTTACCAAGAAATATTAAATATGTATAAATAAATTATATCGATACAAACATATTACTTGACGAAAATAATATTTTTTAATTGAATATTAGATTTTTTGCAGTGATACGTTTTAAATACAAATTTTAAGAATTTCAATTTTTTACTAACTACTATTTAGTGCGACATTTGCTTGTTGAGATATTTATTATGCATATTTTTACACAAAAATATTTGAAGTTTCACTTTGTTCTTGCAATATGTTATTTCATAAATCAAGTATAATACTCCCCATATAATGTTGTTTAAATTTTGAAGGATAAAAAACAATAGAATGTCTTAAAATTTGTATGATTAACTGTTTTTTTTAAGCAATAACATTGTAACTTGTTTACCAAGCAGCTTAGAAATACAAAGTTAAAAGAAATATTATGTGATAATTCTATATTCTATTAATTGTTTCATAATCCTCTATGATTTCCTTCTACAAAATTTATAGATAATTTTAAATACTTATGCAGAAAAACAGATATCTTCTCCCAATTTTCATAATTCTTCAAGCAATATAATTTTTAGGATAGAGCAAATAAATTGTGCCATAAGTGCTATTATCTATATATTTTTAGCTCCATCGGTACCTTAGAAAAGATCAATTTTAGTGTTTAATCTCACTAAAGTTAAAATACCGTAATTCCAAACAGAATATTCAGGATTTTCAAATCTATTTTGTATATATTTATATTAAATGAATTTTTTAAAATAAGAACAAAACAGAATTCTAATTCAATTCTGATTTGTAAACCACTTTGACAAACTGTTTTTATTAAAAAAAGAATTTCGCGTTAAGTTTTTATTATTTTTTTCATTTTTTATATTCTTTTCCTTTTGAATTACTTTATTGACTAACATGTGTACTTTTTTTCTACTTATTATTTTTATTCTTGTTTAATTTTGTTTACCATTGAGGGAAATGAATATGTAACAAACACACATTTATTTCATATTCAACAATATTTTTTGATACAACTTACATTTTCTTTCTGACAATATTTTCTACTTTACCTTTTGTTACATATACTTAATTTCCATCCTTGTCTCGCATTATCAATAACGACACTATTCATTATTTCCTCTATTTATGTACAACTCAACATTTCCTGAAGCAATTGTTTTGTTGCAATTTTCTTTCAGTCCCAATGTATTGGATTTATTTATTATAAGATAGTTAAGTAATATTTACTTTATAAAATAATATATACCAAAAATATCCTAGTTTGTGTTTATCTTGTATTTAATATTACTTATATTGCTTAATTATTTAAATTTATGCATGAAATGAAAATGCTTATAAGAATTAATATTGTTCAAACTATTCTATTCCTATTACTATATGATAAAATATGTGATTGCACATTAATGATAAGTTATTTCTTTAAAGTACTTATATTAATTATTGTTTAATTTTACATTTCAAAAATAATTTTCCCTAATTTTGTGATTATAAAATTTGTCCGCATTTAGTAAAATATTCAAACACAGAACGTTTCTTTTTGTTGAGAACATGAAAATTATATAATAATATTATATAATTTTTTATATAATTTTCAAATTAATAAAAAATTATATAATGCTTATAAAATTTTTAATTATATATTTTTATATAATTAAAATTATATAATTACATAATATAAAAATTATATAAACTACATAAAAAATTAATTATATAATAATATTATATAATTTTTATGTTCTCAAAAATCACCAAATTATATTTTAACTTATATATATTAAATCCTCATTTAAAATGGGTTTGATTACTTATTAGTACTTAACTAATATTTGCTAAATATAGAGAAAAAATAATAATTAGTTTCAATTATACAGAAAAAATATCACATAATAAAAATTTCTCCATAATTATTTATATATATTTTTTTTACTATTATAAATGCTCAAGAAAGATTTTATTTTTCTCAAAAAACTTTTTTCTGTTTTATCAAAATACTGACTTATATTTGGTAATATAATACAATCATAGACAAATTGAATTTTTTCTGATCTGAAACATAGGATTCTTATGTAAACAATATTTTAATTGGCAAATGAAAAAAAAAAACTTTTTTTTCTTATTGAATATTAACTTTAAAAGCATTTTATTTTTGTACGAACTGATGATTTGTTGTTTATGTGCTTATTCTTATTGCTTTATTTTGTTTTGAAAAAAAATATTTGGCACTCGTTAATTTCATTTCTTATATAGTAACATATCATTAGTTGCTTATAAATCCCAAGATATAGTAAAACAAGCTACCGTGATAAATATTAATGTTCATGAGTTATAATTGAAGATGTATTTTAAAGTGAAACGTTTCAAAATTAAATTGATATTAAAAAAATGTATTGTTAAGCAAAGAAGAGCAAATGGATTATTAAAATTAAAAAATCCAAGTCTATACCTAAGATATCATTCATAATGAAAAAACAAGTGCACTGATAGTATAAGCTCATTATTAACTTGTTAAATTCTTATGATGCATGCTAATAAAAAATAATGATATAGTTGAATATTAATTTGTCTATTATAATTATATATCCCATGATTTAGATCGTTGAGATATTTTTAAATATATTTGGACGACGACGAGGTTAATTTCTGAATCAGGAGGAATGTTCATTCCCAATAAATTTGTATTTCCCAAAACTCCATTAACATTTCATAAGTTTTCTTAGATGTACCCCATTTTCATTCATAACATAAAAATTGCGTGTAAAATTCAACACATACTTTTTAAAACTTCCATAAACCTTGTCTATAAACTTTGAGTTTTAGGATACAATTTCTCTTGAAATGTCTTTTCAAATTCTCAGTACTTTCATAAACTAGACTTACAAATCAATCTCCAATAATATTCAATGATCAAACATAATATCTTTATAAGAAGTTTAAATACACGTTTGGAAAATAAATGAAATTTAATAAAATATTTCCTTTAAAATTTTAACAGAAAATACTTAGTAAAGTGTATCATTTTCTCATGACAATTTTCATAGAGTATCGAAATTTTTTGATTAGGAGTTTCTGGAAATAATTGTGATAAAATTTATAAACTATTATGGTTCCTAAAATATTTTTCAGAATTACCTATTAATGGTATATATTATTATTTCAAAGTCCATTAAAATGCTTGAAGTTATATTGAAGTTAGAATATAACATACTTTAGCTAAAATAGCATATAGATAATAAAATAATTTCTTGTAAATATTAGTTTTTATGCATCCTAAATTTTTTTTAATCATCATAAAAAATAAATTTTATGTGAAACACATATTTCTCCTTAAATATCTAGATTTCCTTTTTAAACAATATATGATTCCACGAATGATTCAGGTTTCGTTAATCATTGATAACTGTTGTAAACTTGTTATATAAAATTATTTAAATTAAGGTAAAGAAACAAAATTCAAGTTATTCTCTTAATATTTTTGAAGAATATATTACAACATTGTTTTCTCTTTTTTACCAGCATTTAAATAACATGCACAAGAATGGATTTTTTTTGTCGAGTGCCAGCCAGGCTGGCAATATAGGTTGCGTTGCTTCTCTTTTTCAACTGAACCGTAATTGGGAGTGAAGTCCGACTTCTTTGGTACACATATGCCATAGGTACCGGATTATAGGGGGAGTAACCATTCAAATTCTATTCACACAAAGAAAGGAGAGAGATAAAGAGAAAGTACATTCATGCTCTATACATGATTCGAACTCAGGACCTCCCTATCCAAAGCCAGGTAAGCTGAATGCTAGATAGAGTGTTTGAAAAAAAAA
>JAPDSC010070488.1:0-13981 GCA_026290005.1 Latrodectus geometricus
TTCAATTTAAAAATTTAGATAACCGTGGCTCTTTTACTTTCATTTCAGTAAATATTTTAAGACAGATGTATTTAGATAATAGCATATGTTATACATTTGGAATAAAAAGTATTGAAATATACAAAATAATCAAAATTACTAAAATAAAAATGAGCTTGTTATTTTAGTATACATTTTATTTTTATTTAACCTAGACAGAATATTTTTTAAACTAAATATTAATTAGAGATTATAGATAATATGTATCCTTTGTTAATTAAAAGACAAAGAAAAAAAGGGAAAACAATTTAATTAGAAATGACTTTCAGAAAGTTGATTTCTAACACAATATCGAAGTGTAAATGCTTAATCAGGAAAATCTTCAAGAAAAATAAATATTTCTTCACAAATTGTGAACTGATTTCTAGAATACCGCTGAGAAAATTTTACTTGTTTTTGTTCTTAAAAGATAAATGCCTCCGTTTTGAATGCCTAATATAATTGCTGATAAATTTCTTGGATCGCTTTTTGTTTTGTCTACATCTGGTACTCATAGTTTCACTGTGTCAACTTTCATTCTCATTTTTACCTGTAATTCTAAATTTTCTTTAGCACTTTTTCTAAATTTTCTTACATGCTTTTGCCTAGTTAAAATATATGTCTGGTTAAAAAGGATCACTTCATAATTCTTATTCTAAATCACAAAACTAATTGCAGGTAAACAGTCTTTTGCAATGGATCATTAATTTTTAAATTTGAGCCATCTTATATTACATTATTTATTTCATAAGAAGCATTGATGAATTAATTCTATTTAAGCTGAATTTCTTCTTTGGTTCTAAGAATTTGATTGAGACCTTTTGGGAAGATGTTTTTAAACCTACTTTAATAGACATTTCATAAAGTGCCAATCGTTGAACAATTGGGCATTAAATAAAAAATACACTAACAACGAAGAAAACTTGTATATGGAAATTATTCTCTATAAAGAACGTTAGAAATTTGAAAAGTTTGATTCTAGGCAACAATTTAGTTATTCAAAATAAAAATAACCTTTGATAATATGGAAGACGTTTAATTTAGTGCATTAAAGATACCTAATATTTTTGATTTTTTGTCAATTGTATAGCATGGATGAAATGAAGTTATATAAGACATTGAAGAGTAAAATACAATCCCAAAGAAATATACAGTTTTCCAAGTCTCAACACTAAACGAAGCTATACATCTTGTAGCAACATATCTTTCGAATGTGTTCCAAACAGATTTGATTAGATTTAAATTACAAAAATATATTGGCTAACATATACCCTATACTGATCTATAATATATATAAGGCTGGCTGAAGCATAAGAAAAAAAAATGTTTCGATTTCTCATATGCACGATTTTGTGCTTTAAGTCTCTATTTAAAATCGGTCTTCACCTTCTCATATTTTGACTTCCACCCAAACCGTTTACGCATTTAATTTGTATTATGTGAGCTTTCCTTAACTTATGTTCATTTATTTCGAAAGTCCTCATTTCTCTTATGGCCAAATAAAGGCTAATGTCATGCTGAATCATTACTCATTTATAAAACATCAGTTGATACCAATCATTTGCATTTAATGTTGATCTTTAACACCTCGCCTTCTTCAATAATCAAAGTATCTTGATATTAACAAAATGCACTCTTAGTATATAGAGCCCAACCCCAAAAAGCATATATTAAATTTATATTTTTTTTGGGCATTTGTTCTGTATTCAAAAAAGAAATATTTTCTATTTAACATCTTTGCTTTTTCTCTCAATGAGCTGTTAACAAGTTATATTGGTAATCATTTAATGTTTTAATATACAGACAATTTTACCCTGGTCAATATCCAAACATTTTTTATTTCTTGGAATCAAATCCTCATCCTTACAGTAACACACCATTTCATTCAAAAAGCATCCACTGAACTTTATTAATAGTTTAGATGATTTAAGTTCCTCGTCATATGACAAGTTAGGGATTTTAGCACAAGTCATATTTGCAGGTTACCCTTTGATAAAATAAAATGTGAGCAAATGAATAATACAATGAAAAGAGAAAAATGTTTTTGCAAAATTTACAGACTTTTCTAATAGTTGACGCAAAATTTTGAATTCTGATTTGCATATGAAGTTTCCTTCTTTTGTTTCTTGATTCACTTTAATTTATGTTTTTATTCAATATGTTTTATCTTGAATTTCATTGCAAGAATTTTTATTAGTTTCATTTTAACCATGAGATTTCCTAATTTATTAGAGTTATGTAGCTATGGGACTTATATGAAATATTTTTAGAAAATTATAATTTGCAATATTTATTTATTAATTATTAAGGAAATATTTCTCCCTAGACTCTCACTTTCAAACATAATAAAACAATTTAATTTTAAAGTAAACTGAATTAAGAAAAATCTTTTATTTAGTTTTAAAATTGTGAAGGAGGCTCTTAATTCTTGATTTTACTTAATGCTTCTAAAAATCAAAATAAGGGTCCGATGAAAAATATGTTGAAAATGCTCAATGTATTTCTAGTTACCACAAAAATACCAAATTTTTTGTGTATGTTAAGTAAATTTTAAGTCAGGGCCCCATTGTTTTCAAAACCCTGTATAGAACATTTCCTGCAAAAACACTTTCAAAATTCAGCTATCCAAAATAGCTTAATGCTTCCTTTTTTCCTTAATTTTATGTATTCAACTTATAATACAAGCTCAACTAATGCTACAAACGCTTCTTTAACCGCAATAATTAATAATACTTTCTCTTTTTAGTGATCCTTTAAGGCATGTATACAACATAAAATATTATAAAACAAGATTCTTCAGTTTTGAAATCACTTATTGAGCAGCTAAACTGTTGGAGGCTGCAATAAATTATTTTAAAAATGTACAACTTTCCGAAGGAATACATATGGATAGTGATGTGAATTCACTGATTGCAACAGAGAATGCTTCCAACCACCACGACGACAAGCAGAATATACGATAGTCATTTCCGTTGATTCATCAGTAGGGAGGAGGGGATATAAAACTAGAAATTATCCCAGAAGAACGCAATCTTCAAGTAAGTTTAACATAGCTGGTAGCCAAACGGTTAGCACTCTTGCCTTCTGTTTAACAGTTCGTGGTTTCAAACCCCACTTTGGGATTGGCTGTTCGCATATTCGGAATCCATTTTAAACGGTAGATTCTAGTCTAATTACCCATCGTATGCAAAAAATGACCGTGAAGTGGCAAACAAATCAAATCTTACACTAGGTCTTGCTGAAAAAACTCTCCCATTTTTTTAACAAAATACTTTTCCCTTGACACTGAAAGCATAAATTCAGTAAAAGTTACAAGTTCAACTGCTTTACATGAACAACTTTACCTTAAGCAGCTTAATACATTCTGTGTTTTTACCGAATACATATGTATAACATATATATTCAACATAAAATGCAAATTCAGAGCTGATTTTTAAATCCTTTTACCATCCACAGCTTAATGATCTCTTTCCCGAGGATAATACACTGTTTAAAACAATTAAAGGATACTGCGGTTTTATATGGATCTTGTGGCTGTGAAACATTTTATCCGATTGATACATGGTCGACAGACGTAATAGGTTTTATGAGAATAAATTACACATGTTTGACAGAAAAAAATGCATTTTATTGTGTATTTGTGTACAAAAGGAAAAAAAAGCCCAATTTGTGCATATGAGAAAAAAAGAATAAGAAAATATGCTTTTTTCAAAGGAAATCATTTTCAGGAGGGGGTATGATTTCCACTGACGACCAGCAACGTTGAACATCTTTGAGGTATGCAGTCAATGAGGCTATTATCACGAGTTGAGGTATTCTGTCCCACTCTTCCAGAAGAGCTCTTTTTAATTCTTGGAGAGTTTGTGAGGGTGGTTGGTGGTCAGCAACTCGTCTTCCTAGAGTGTTCCAAACGTGCTCTATGGGATTCATGTCAGGAGAACATGCTAACCATTCCATTCGTATGATTCTTTCCTCGAAAAGGAAATCCTCCACCAGGTAAGCACAATGTGGCTTGCAGTTATCGTCCATTAAAATGAAGTCATCTCCGATTGCTGCAGCGTAAAGGACTATAATAGGTGTGAGGATCTCATCCCTACATCAGCGACCAATCAGGAGTCCATCTCGAACGATATAGAGGTTTGTGCGCTCGTCAACGGTCCCTCTAGATGAAAATACGCATATAATCAGGATGAACAGAAAAAGGGACTCGTCAGAAAAAAGAACATTGCTCCATTCATTTCTCCTCCAGTTCATATGCTCTGTTACCCACTCCCTGTGGTCGCGACGATACCTTGATGTTAGTTTAACACATACCATCAGTCGGTGAGCATACAAACCTACACCATGGTCTCAGTTTCGGACAGTCTGAGTTGAAACCGTGGTGTCATTAGCCGAGCGAAGGTGTTGTTGGAGAACAGTAGCGTTCATATTTCGGTGTCTCCGAGCCGTTAACAGTAAATATTGATCTTCATTGGGCCTTATTGCCCGTCTAAGATCTTGCCCTGATGTTCGGCCTGCACTTCTAGTCTCCAAAAAATGGTTCCAGATCCTGGAAATCACACTTTGTGACACAAGAATGGCTTGCGTTACTTCGGCTTGAGTTTGGCCTCCTTCTAACCTATCAACAACTCTCCAAGCTACTGAATCAGTTAAATGACTTCGCTGAGACATCTCATTTATCGGAACAAAGCAGACACTGAATGCCCATCATCCTTGTCTTCACCCCTCAGGGGGTTTACTTTCTTTAAGTAAACACGGGTGTCACAATCCCGAGGTATCCCAGTGATCTTTCCTCTTCTTTCTTTTCCTCTCTCCTCTACTCTTCTGACTTTTCTTCCTTTTCTCCCTCATTATGGTTGCCTTATATGAGGTTGAGGGCTCCCCTTGAGCAGCTGTCGCCGCTCTGTTGCTAATAGCTACTCTTGGGGACTAAATCACCCACCTGTTTGCCGTGCGTGGAGACCCGTGTCCCTGGAAAGGAGGGTCCTGGTAATTGAGGCCCCCAGAGACCAACACATTACTTTGGCCTCTGCTTCAGGTAAACGGGAGGTGTGCTGTGGTCCTCAGCACATCAATCGGCTTTATGGATCAAGCGATCGGTACATCTGCTGGATGACTCGTTAAGGGTGGAGGCCATTACAGGGATGTACTATGAGCGTATAGGATCTGGCTAGCACTGGTGCAGCTAGTCTGCATCCCCTTGTTGGACTCGGTGATGGGTGGTGCGGTCAGGTCCCGAAATTTTAATGAAATACTATGGAAAACCGAAAAATGTCTTTTCTCCCGCGGGAGCATATTATTGATGAATCCAATTGTAAATATTTTATAGTCAAAAGAAAAGTGGGTTCATTTGAAAAAGTGTCCCCTTTTCTTATTGAAAAAGGAATATCGGGTTTTGCAGGTGTAGTAAAGGGTATCCGAAAACTTCGTTCTGGTGACTTATTAATTGAGGTTGCTAACTCAACTCAAGCATCCAAGATCTGTAACATTTAACTGATGGCAAATATAGAGGTGACAGCCCTACCTCATGGGAATTTGAACTTTTCACGTGGTGTGATTTCAGCTAGGGATTTGTTGAATACGTCGACGGAGGAGATTCTTGATAATCTTAAAAGTCAAAAGGTCTGTGGAGTTGAACGTATTAGAGTCAGAAGAGATGGTGTATTTATTGACACCAAACATCTCATTCTGACCTTTGCCACCCCAGACCTTCCTGACAAAATTAAAGTTGCGTACTTGAATCTACCCGTCAGACAATATATTCCAAATCCCTTGAGATATTTCCAATGCCAGCGTTTTGGACACTCGAGAAATGCTTGCAGAGGCAAACTTACCTGCGCTCGCTGCGCGGTAGTTGGCCACGATAATTCGACCTGCACAGCAAAGAAGGTTTGTGTAAACTGTCACGGTGAACATCCCTCCTATTCTCGAAGTTGTCCTCAATGGGCTTACGAAAAAGAAATCACCAGAATAAAGGTAAAAAACAACTGTTCTTACCTTGAGGCTAGGAAAATTGTTGACTCTCGTACGCCACAGTCTGGTATGAGTTATGCAGCCGCTGCAAAAAAAGTCACCAAAAGTACTAGTACACAAACGGATACCCTACCATTTCCTGTAATGAGATTACCCCAATTACCAACAGAAAGGCCAAAATCAACATCTACATTACATAGAAAAGCTTCTTTGGCTAAATCTCGAGGCGTTAAGGCCTCCAAATTAAAATCTGCAAAGGAGGACCCTCGAAAATCCTCCTTATCCACCCGTAGAGCCATGACCCTGGAAGCTGATGCTGTCTCTCTTCATCCCGCGGACGATAATTTATCGCCCGAGGAAATGATAGAAGACTCGCCTTCCAGCTCCGGGGGAGGAGCTCTTCAATTTAAATAATAACTTCCTTTGTTTATTGGAACTGCCATGGCTTGCGTTCACATCTTGATGACATCAAGTCTATTATATCAGCTTATAACCCCGCATGCATAGCACTTCAGGAAACTTTCCTGAAGTCTACAAATTACATCACTATGCGTGGGTTTCAATGCTTTCGAAAAGACTGTGGTGACGATGGTGCAGTGTCTGGAGGTGTTTGCATATTAACATCTAATGATTTCCCCAGCACTGTCCATCCATTAAATACTACTCTACAGGCTGTAGCTATAATTCATACAACATGTTTGATTACAGTCTGTAGATTGTATTTACCACCACATGATGTCATCCGCCAAGAAGAACTTGATACATTAGTTGATCAGCTGCCTTCACCATATTTGTTATTCGGTGACTTTAACGGCCATAATACTTTGTGGGGAAGTGACGATACCAATTCTCGCGGTCGTCAGATTGAGGATTTTATTTCTGATAACAACCTCTGTCTGATGAATACCGACGAGAAAACATACTTCCACACACCCACAAGGACATTTCATTCTCTCGATCTCGCCATTTGTTCACCGTCACTTCTGCCGTTGTTAAATTTAACAGTTGGGAATGATCTGCATAATAGCGATCATTTCACACTCGTCATCTCCCAGACTGGAGGTAGTAGCGTGCGACATCGCCTACCTACTTACGTGTACAGTCGGGCAGATTAGACGTTATTTACACAAATGGCAGTCGTTGACAATAAAATGGTAACGATCGAGAATATTGATAATGCCGTACAAAAAGTCACTGAAACACTAATAAGTGCAGCTGATACAGCAATACCTAAAAGTTCTTCTAAACCCAAACGGCGTTGCAAACCATGGTGGAACAATGAATGCCAACAAGCATTTAAAAAACAAAGGAAGTTATGGGGGCTTTTCCGGAGGTACCCCACTTCGGAGAATCTTATTGCCTTTAAGAGAGCAAAAGCATTAGCTCGCAGAGCTCGTCGACGAAGTCAGAAGGAATCCTGGTCTCGCTATGTATCTTCTATAACATCTTCCACATCCAGCAAGCAGTTATGGAGAAAAGTAAAAGCAGCAAATGGTATTTATAGAGAATTTTCAATTCCTATTTTAAAAACCAGAGCTGCTACATTCTCTTCTCCTATGGATATTGCTAATGTCTTTGGTGAAACATTTGCTAGCGTCACAAGTTCCGACTCTTATAGTCCTTCGTTTTTAAGGACGAAGAGTCGAGCTGAGCGAACACCAATCCGTTTCATCCAAAGACAAGCTCTTCCTTACAACTGCGAGTTTCAGATGTTGGAATTGAAGCGAGCATTGCAGCAGGCCAACAATACCAGCCCAGGACCTGACGGAATTAGCTATCAAATGCTTCGACATTTAAGTCCAGACTCCCTATTAAACTTATTGTATTTGTTCAATAGGATCTGTACTGAAAATGAATTTCCATCACTCTGGAGCGAAGCAATAGTAATTCCGGTCCTTAAGCCTGGTAAGGATCCTTCAGAATCTTCTAATTATCGGCCTATAGCTCTGACAAGTTGCCTTTGTAAGACTCTCGAACGTATGGTTAACGCCCGTCTCGTGCATGTCTTAGAAAAAAATAAATGTATACATATTAATCAGAGTGGATTTCGTAAAGGAAGATCCACTCTTGATAATATTACATATTTGGAGACCCAAATTCGCAACGCATTTGTGCGAAGAAACCATCTGGTATCCATTTTCTTTGACATCGAGAAGGCATATGACCGTACATGGCGATATGGAATTCTCCGTTCATTATATGATTTTGGCTTTAGGGGTAATCTCCCGATGTTTCTACAGAATTTTTTACGCTCCCGTGTTTTTAAAGTACGTGTTGGATCCTCTATATCCGATACTTTTACTCAAGCCGAGGGTGTACCCCAAGGCTCCATTTTAAGCGTAACAATTTTTAACTTATTCATTAGTAGCATTCTTCATTTTCTATCACCTTCTGTATATGGCACAATGTATGTAGATGACCTGCAAATATCTTGCCAAGGTTCGAACATGCGTTTAATTGAGAGGCAATTACAAACATCTGTAAATAAAATAGCTGCATGGTATGCAGAGAATGGCTTTACACTATCTCCTAGCAAGAGTTGCTGTGTCCATTTCTGCAGGAAGACCAGTATTCACAATGATCCTGTTATTCATCTGAACAACACTGCAATACCCGTGGTCAACGAGATTAAATTTCTTGGTGTGACATTCGACCGAAAGTTGACCTTTCTTCCGCATGTTTTACATTTGCGGAAGAAGTGCGAGCGATCGCTTAATATCCTCAAGGTATTATCTAATACTTCTTGGGGTGCTGATCGTTTGTCACTCCTTCGAGTCTACCAAGCACTTATTTTATCTCGTATTGACTACGGATGTGTTGTTTATGGATCTACTAGGTCTTCTGTCTTACGCAGATTGGACGCTGTGCATCACTCTGCTTTGAGAATCTGTTCAGGCGCATTCCGCACATCACCCGTCCAGAGTCTTTACGCGATTTGTCAACAATTACCTTTGGACCTGAGACGGATACAGCTGTCTCTCAATTACTACGCAAAGGTCATATCTGACCGACAGCATCCTATACGTTCCTTGGCAATTTCTCCTGCATTAAAGGGATTATATGATGCTCGACCTCATAGCATCCAACCCTTTCTCTCTCGAACTTAAGAACAACTCCATTTGACAGACCTATATGATGTCCGTTTTATCAAAACGGACTTACTTTCACATCCTCCTTGGTATGATCCACAGATAAATATCATCAATCCTTTTGCTCAATTTAGAAAATCGGACACAAACTCAATGATTTTTCAACAGCTTTTCTTTTCACATCGCTGTTAGTATTCATCGTACACGCCTGTATTCACAGATGGATCTAAAACTGCAGGACATGTTGGCTGTGGTATATTTTATGCTAATACCGGTTATGGTTACAGCCTTCAGACGTCCTGCTCCGTCTTTACCGCTGAAGCTACGGCTATCCACCAAGCCCTTCAGCTTGTGAATACAGAGCAATTTAATAAAATCTGTATATATACTGACAGTTTGAGTGTTTTAGAAGCGTTGAGAAACTATAACGATTGTCATCCAGTTGTGTCTAAGATTTTCGGAGCATTGGATTCCCTTGCTGGCAAGGGCTTTGACATCATTTTCTGTTGGATCCCAGGTCATGTAGGTCTAGAGGGAAATGAAAAGGCATATGCTGCTGCTAAAGCTGCATCATCCTCACTCCATTCATCTGTCCCTCTATTCGACGTGAGAAAGGTTGCTAAAACATTTGTTAACTCTCTCTGGCAGGAGTTATGGAGTATGCAGGTCACTAATAAATTATGTGCCATATTTCCATATTTCTCCCCATTAACAGTTTTACTGATACGGAGAGCAGATGTTAGATTAACTCGCCTTCGTATCGGACACACACGTATCACACACAGACATTTGTTTCTAAATGAATTGAATCCATGGTGTGAAACGTGTGGTGTACCATATACTGTTCATCACATTTTAATTTCATGTTCTGATTTTAACGTATACCGTTTTATATTTTTTCAGTCTGACATTTTAACTTTGTGTGATTTAGTAGGGGAGCCACCCCACCCCAACCTCTTTGCATTCTTAAGGGCTATTGGTTTTATTCATTTTATTTAAATCTTTTTTGCATTTTATTATTTACAACAATTTTAATTAAAATTTATACAAGTATTTTTGTTTTTTAAAAGTTGAGCTTGGGTTTTTTATTTCCAAATTATAATTTTGGCGCAGCTTGTCCTTTTTGGACCTTGCGCCATAAAACCCAACCAACAACAAAAACAACATCCTTGTCTTCATTGTCTTTTATTCAATTGAAAGTCAAATTTCATTCACTGCCATTGAAGCGATGTTTTTGACGTCGAACTTAAAATTATCTTACTCCATAGTTTGAAAATCAGAAAAATTTGCATTTACGGTTCTCTTCTTCAATTTTCGGCAAAAAAAATTTCTCTTATGTCTTTATTTCATATAAAACTTACGATATCCTTTAATTGTTTCGAGCATTGTAGTACACATTCATTATAAAATATAAATTCAACTGATTGTATAAGAAAATATTTTGCTTTTCAGCTCTTAGTCATGCATACATTCAATATAAAATATAAATTTAACTTATATAAAACCTCGATACTTCTAGTAAAGCTTTTCCTTTTTAGATATCGCTTATAACATTTATATACAACATAGAATGCATTTGAAAATTAACGTGGCCTTTTGACAACCACGTCACATCAAATATAGCTTAATTCAACCATTTTTTCTAAAAGTTTTTTTAACCCTAAATTCAATACAAAAGACACTTGAAATATGTTCAGATTTTGTTACTTATATTTTGTTATATGAGATAACAGAATCAAGAAATATTAAGACAATGAAGAATAAAAAAAGGAATAACAAAGCGCGAGTTTTCGATAGCTGAATCACTGAATTATAATAAAATAAAAATAGCAACTGAGATAGGGTTGCAGAAAAAGACTTAATGTACAGTTCCATTTGATAAATTTTTATTTTTATTCAACAGATATTTGAAATCGTCATTTTTAGTGTGAGTTGTGTACTTTGGGAAATTTATGAGTGTTTTACATTGATCAGAACCAATATGTCTCAGATTTATTCAAAAAATAACGGATTCACCAACAAGTGAGACATTCAGAAATTTTTCTTGTCTAATCAAGAAAAATGAGAAGCTCTCCTCAGTCCAATATTCACTGCCAAAACTTTAATAGAAACTGATTGGTGCTTGAAACTGTATCCTAGAGGATTAAATGATGAACGTTATTTATCGTGTTTCTTAACGAGATGTGATAGTCAAGTGGAAATAGGCGATATAGATATAATTTATAACATTGAAATTATCAAAGATTGTATAGTTTTATAGTCCAGAAAATCTGATGTAGTGACATTTAGACATAAATGGGGATGTGAGGAATTCATGAAACTGGATGAACTTTGGAAAACAAGAGTATTTCATAATTATTTAATTATCAAATGTTAAATGCTCGCAGTCAACAGAAAGTTAGTTTATACTTGCAGCAGTACAATGACAGTCAATACTAATTCTTACTTATTTTGTTTGAATGTAGACTTCAAAAACAACTACACATAGAAACATGAATAGCTTGCCTGTAAGGAATTATTGAAGCTTATAATAACCATGTCTGAGAGGAATGACGTCATTAATATAGTTATCAAGAAATTTGAGAAAGGCTGTGTTACCTCGAGAACAATTTTAACCCAATTAACCTTATGTGATGTTAATGGTTTTAAATGTAAATCGAAAAATTCAGAACATTTGCGTAAGCCCAGGAAGGATGGTTGTTGAGAATTCCCAGTTGTTTTTTTCCTAGAAGTGCGAGTTAATTGCTGAAAAGAGCAAATATGCGATAAATGACATGTTTACATTGAGTTGCCATTTACATGTTAGTTATGGAAGAGTTAATGAAAAAATTGAAGGTTACAACTATCAATCAATATCTCCACCTTTCCAACAATGATACAAGTGAAGTACGGTTCACATATTTTTTCCCGTAGTACAAAAAATTTTAATGGTTTAAATGTCTATCAAATCTATTTTAGAAATAAAGAAAAACAGGAAAATTAAATGATATATAAAAAGACTAATAAATAATATACGAAATGCAAATTCATATAAGCATAATATGAATTTGCATTTCGATATTTAAATATTCTAACTCATATATTTAAATATCGAAATTGGAATTATAAACAATAATTCTCAAACAGATGTTTTTAATAAGATAACGTTTGTTATTCTATCATATATAGCAGGGGTTTCCATATAGAGATAAAATATTTAAATATTGGAACTCACACACACACATTGTTTCAAAAATTAATCAATTTTGGCCACAATACCATTTTATTGTTTTGCTTGAACTAAATAGTAAGCCATCCTGTATATTTATTCTATTAGATTGCCTGCACGGATGATAACTACTTTATGTGAGTTTAGTTGAAAACTGTTCATTGTGTTTAGGGTTTTTTTTTTCTTTTTTTTGATCGATAGAATTAGAACACGTATTACAATTACCTAAACTATCGTATCATAAATTAATTATAACTTTATTCCTAGCTAAGATATCCATATTTTTATGATGTGTTCATCAGCATGCATATGAAACAATTGTAAACACGTAGGTTTGATTCGTGTAAATGCTGGTTGATATTTGGTATTGATATAGAAAAATGTCGAGTTCTGATTTAAAAAATAATAAGTTTACATTTAAGTGGAGAATTGATAACTTCTTATTTTCTTGTAAGGAGCATGGAAAAGCAATCGTAAGTCCAACATTTGTTGCAAAAACCATATCAGAAACACAGTGGCATTTGAAATTATATCCAAGAGGTGATCGTAGTAAGACATATGTAGCGTGTTACTTAACACGATGCAATTCTGAAGTAGAAGTTGGTGAAATAGATGTAAAATGTAAAATTGAGTTTATAAGTAACAATATAATTTTGGATTCAAGATAGTCTACTAAGATGACGTTTAAAAAAGGGAGCAGCAAAGGATGGTCAAAATTCATTGGAATAGATAGTGTGCAGCAAAATATTCGATCTTCAGGTGACGACAGCTTAACGGTGAAATGCCACATGGTCGAAGTCAAACCAGAGCCACCTTCCAGTTGCAGTGGTTGGACAAAAATACGTACCGAACGGTACTCCATCAAATGGAGCATGAATTTCCCACAACAATTGCCAAAAGAGAGTCTAAAATTCCATTGTGGTGATGCATGGCAGATTACAATGATCTCATCTGTGACCGACGATGACCTAAAGATAACCATGCAGAAAATTGAGAAGGATAGTACCACCTCACGAGTTGTACGCTGTAAATTATATTTATTGGATATTTATGGATTTAAAACTAAATCTAGAATATTTGAACATTTTTTTGAGAGCAACAAGAATGAAACTTGGTCATTCCCAAATTTTTTGAAGAAAAGTGATCTAATCAACGAGAAATATAAATATCTGAAAAACGGTGTTTTCACTTTGAAATGTCAGTTTTTTGTTAGCAGCAATAATGTTTTTGAAGAGATCGAGAGTTACAACGACGAAAAGTTTGTTATGGCATACTTTACACCCAAGATCGAGAGTTACGACGACGACGAGTCTGTTATGGCCCACTCTACAACATGTGCTGCTCTGCAAGAAGACTTGAAACGTATGTACCTTCATCAAATTGAAACAGATATAAAACTATGTTGTGAAAATGAAATATTCTATGCTCACAAGTCTGTCTTGTCAGTTCGATCACCCGTGTTTGCTGCGATACTCCGTCAAGACATGCTAGAGAATCAATCAAGTGACATAAGCATCGTTGACGTGCAAGCATCTATTTTGGAGAGTTTTCTTTGCTTCGTATACTCGGGTATTGTGGAGGACATGGGTTGCGAGAAAGCATCCAAGTTACTTATTGTTGCTGAGAAGTACCAAGTGATTTCCCTGAAAGAAAAATGTTCCTCGTTTCTGAAGTCGAATTTGACCACTGAGAA
>JAPDSC010070495.1:0-10089 GCA_026290005.1 Latrodectus geometricus
TATATATGAATGATTGTAAGAATAAGCATGGAAAAACAGTTTCTATTAATTGATACAATTTATAAAGTAGTTTCCTCTCAACTGTAATTCGTTTGAAGGTTAAAAAAAGTAAATAGGTATAGTTCTATTCCGAAGTACACTGCAATATATTCCTTAATGACCAGTAGTTGGATATCAGAGATGGACATGGAAAATGATGCTTATTCAACAGTAATAAGTGACCGTGACTTCTCGAGCTGTAATTAAATGGGTGATTACAAACAACTCTTGCTCGACTGCGATTCTTAAAATCAGCTTTGAGAACACAGAATCTTTCACACAATGATTTTCGAGAATAGACTATCCTTTAAATCAATATTCCGTATCATCCATGGATTCAATTGGTTAAAAATTATGCTCATCAAAGCAGTGAAACTTTAGCTGTCTGTGTCAACGTGATAGCTGAAGCTGTCATCGAGGAAGTACACCTCATAAAAGTCACTCTCAGAAATATTTGGTTATAGAAAATGGTTTAATTTATTGTGCAGCCATGTCTTTGCTTTACAAATGTATTTGAATGTTATAATCGTAGTACTGTGAGTTTAAAAGGAATTATGCATAAAAATCTCGGGAAGTATCAGGAAAAACATTCCCATAAGATGACATCACCTCTGCCGAATTTAAATGTAGGCAAAATGTAGTTTAGGAAGAGTAAATCTCTTCTCATATGGATCAGCTATTTCTATTATCATTTCATCAGCAACGATTATTATTCTTTTCAAAAATGGTCTCTAATTACGTGCGTGCACTCAAATGAATGCATTGCTATTTCCTACATCATATGCAGTGGTAACAGGTGTTATGTTATAAGAAAATTTTTATTTATACTGTCTTAAAAAACGGTGTTTAAACCAAATTTAAAATAAAATAAATTATTGACTGAACTTACTTTCTGCTGCATTTGAAACTGCAAAAATGAAAAAAAAGTATATGAATTGCTTATATAATGTGTATATAAAAGTATATTTAAGAGTTTTTTTAATGATTTTTAAAATTAATACTTATAATGTAAATTTTGTACAATTTTTAGTTAAAATAATGCTTTAATTAATTCTATAAATTTAGCATTTTTGTAATTAATAATATTTCATAAAAACTTGAATGAGTATTTATTCACATTATTGTCGCAATTTGCCAATTTTTATTATCCTCAACATAATAATTTAAAAAGCTTAACTTAAATTTCTAATCTGTGAGAGTAACAGGACTTCGCTCTTCCAAGGAACAGATTTGAATTTGGATACTCGAGGTTGGTAAGCTCAACTCAGCTTTTCATCTCTCCAGTGAGTTAATAAAACTGAGTACCAAACATGCTTGCAAACTAAACACTGGGAATTTCGCGTTAGGTGACCACTTAATAGAACATATGCTTCTCAACCGAAGGCCCTTGGTCCTGAATAGAAATATTGTCACTGAAGACCTTGGTCCTCATATGGTCTGTTGTGCCATTGATTTAGTTTTAGTTTTTTTGTGACTTCTGTACACATTATTTTATGATAAATAGAATTTTTATACTGTTTTCAAAAAATCAAACTTATGACATAAGCAATTTTTTATACAGATATGCTATATAATGTTGTTATTTTGATGAGACTTTATATAATGCAAACGCTTTTCATAGAAAATAATATTGATTTTCTTCCAAAGCAATGTCTTTTAGGATAGATTTACGTTCTCTAAACTTATGTGTATCACAAATACTTTAATTATTAGTTCTAAATAAATAAATAAATATATACAGTTTAAAGTAGATTCTGAACTACTGCAAACATCCAACCTTTGGGTCCGAATCGAAAGCGCGAATCGTTGAAAAGATTTTTTTTTTTGTAATAACAATTGAAGCATTATTATTATTTGGTATATCATATAAACATGACTGTTATATGGATGCATTTGTTCCGTAATAGCATGTTAATACTAATAAAATATATAAAAAGTGAATTTCTGTCATAGGCATTCAAATGAAAATATGCTATGTAAGTTACTCATATGATATATAAAACCATTAAATTATGTTAAGATTTTGTTGAAGTAAATAATTGTTTTGAAATATAATCATAGCATTTAAAGAAATGAAAAGAACTGTAATTTTTCTTAAATGATGCTAAACAGTAAAAGTTGTTACTCATATTCCTTATATAAAGAAGAAAATTTTCTTACATGCTGAGGCAACGTCTGTAACAGAATAAAATTTTTTAATTAAAATATGCATCTACGATATGACTTACAATTTAATTTAAATATCTAGTAAAAGTAAAAATAAAGAAAATAAAATTGATCTTTCTAAAACATTTGAACTTTTCTGTTATAAAAACATAAATAATTATGTGTACTTTTTTAGCATAAAAAATACACTAATTTTAAATCACTATAAAGAAATATTGCTATTAAGTATTTTTACATTTAAACGATATTTAAAATATACTTATCAAATGTTCTTTAAAATTATATGCTATCTCAAAAATATTTTTTATTATGTCTTTCCAAGGTACTTTTATAATATGTTCACTAAAATTTTGAAGAACATTATATATTTTTATTATACATCATGATTATTGAGATTCTCAATGAAATTATTATTTCTAAATCAAGGATTAATCAAGGGAATTATATAAAATTTTATTTTTGAGGAGCTAAAATTTTAAAAACAAAAATAGAAATATTTCTTCTATAATAAATATGATTTGGATAAATATTAAAATATATTTTTCCATTTTAATAGGTGTCCCTTGATTGTAAAATATTCTTTAGTTTTATACATTCTTTTGATTTCCTTTAGAAGTGAAATTTATGCTTTTAAAGTTCAAAGCTGTTTTCACAATTCATTTCTATTTATTCAGTCAACATTTAATCACATATATTTCATTTAAAAATAAATTATGAAGAATGTTTTTAAATTCCAAATATATCATATAATCTTTCTCTTCCAATATATAATCAACTCACCTCTTCCAATATTTCCAACTGAAATTAGAAAACATTTAAAATTTTTAAAATAATTAGAGATTTAATAGGAAATGTTATTATGTATAATACAATCACAAACATTTTTTATGTTCTCATTTATATTTCACTATAAGAAATGTGAATTTCATATTCTATAATTCAGAAATTTTAAGTATAATTTTTCTTGTTAGCAGACATTTTATTAAATTGTATTTTCAGATGTAGGAGACTTTTAAAATAAAAGTTATACTTATATTCAGTAGAAATAACAAGTTTACAATATTAAAATTGAAATGTAATTAATAAAACACGTTGTGTTGTAGAAATGTTACTTTTAGTTAAGCAAAATATGGCATGTATAATGAGCATGTAATTACATAAAATTGTTACGAAACCTATAACAATATTATGCATTATTGTCTTATAAGAGAAGAGTTTAGACTTAAAAAATATTTACTAAATTAAAATTGTACAAAAATTAGGACCTGGTTTTCAAAGTAAATGTTGACTATAAAGAATTGATAGAGAATTTTTCTGTGTTCACTTACTAAAATTTTTTATTAAACGTAATATTTCATTAATGGGTACGAAACTATAATGATGTCCACAAATTTCGTTTTCAAAAATCTGATCTTTATAGTCCTCCACTTCTGAATAGTAATTAATTAACCAAGCTTTATATTTCAACAAGTATTTTGTTTCTGTATTAATTCGTGTGCTGTCAATAAATTAATAATGCAATTTGAGATGGATTTATATTAATTAATTTTTTTGTTACCATTATTTATATAACTAGCATTTAAAGTTAATATCCTCATTCTGCATGTTTAGTTTCTTGATAATATGAAAATAAATTACTTATTTTATTTGTTCAAAAATTTGAAAAAGTAAAGAAAAAAAAAGTAATTAGTACTGTGATTTCTTTACGTAACGAATTATTAATGCTTGGATTCCTTTCTCACTAACACAATTATTTGTTATAAAACACAGATATTAAATTAGTTTTAAGTATTACATTTCATTTAAAACTATGTGTAATAACATAAAATGATTTTTCTTTAAAATGTTTGAAGGTATAAAAATGATAGCATCTTCTGCTTCAATATAAATTATTTTTTAACAATGAATATTCATAAAAAATGTACATTTAAATCATGGAATACCATAAAATAGTATAATAGACAGGATTTTTTTAATATATCACTGCATGCATATTAATTTTAATAATGCGAAGTTGATTAAAATCAACTGTAAATATATTTTTAAATATTCACATCTCTCATAATTTCAATATTTTAAAACTTTCTCCTCATTTATAAATATTCATAAACACATTTCACCATTCATATTTTGTTTTTTTATATGGTAACATATATTAATTTGAAAAGGCATTAATGTTTCAAAATAATATTTTGATCAAAGCATGTTTGAATTTAAAAACAAATGTAAAAATAATTTCTCTAAAAAATAAAATGAAGGAAATTATACTTACGGCCACCAAAGAATTCTAAAAAAATTAAAATGTTAAAATTTTTTCAATAAGAAAATAATAAAATAGAAGGAAAAACAATAAACTTATTAAAAAGGCAACATTACACAAACAGTCAAAAGAACCTAGTTATATTGTTAATTATTGTCAATATCTAGCATCCACGGCTAGATATTGACAAAAAGTTTTGTCAATATCTACTATCCTCTCAGTCCACGACAATTACTGTAGTTGGATACATCCATAACGATACATCGTACACATAAAATGCAGTTATATGACAAAGTGCTAGCGAATTTTCATAAACATGTTGATAGGAAGTCTTATACACTCTCTAATAAAAAAAAAAGATAAAACTGAAGGTAGTTTAGAAATAGCAAAATTTTTTTGATAATATGTAGTGGTTAGTATAAGACTTTCATGTCTTTAAATATCGGCTTCATAAATTACTTTCCAGGGAAAACTTTTAAATATAGTACGTCACATTTACCAGTCGAAAATCTGGAAAATTGCCATACATTTATGACAAAAGATAAGCATACAGAATGCAGAAGCTCAACATCTGTCTCCTCTTGTTTAACAGTGACTGGAATCAAACCCAAACCCTGATGATCCGAAGAGTTCTGTCTTACCATTAAACAAAGGTGTGCCATGGGGTGAATGTTTTGAAAACGAGTATTAGATTGCCTTACAGCTTAAATAATTTTGATATCTACATCACAACAGCTTTCCGGGAGGATTTTGTTTAAGGAATGGGCAATTGATAATGGCTCACATCGCAAGGGGGGGGGGGCAACTTCCAAACATTTACTCAAACAGACATGTATGCAGAAGAACAACACCCAACTTCTGTTATTTAACAGTTGCTATAATCAAACTTGGGATCGATTACTTCAAAGAGCGGGAACTACCATTAAAACATGATTAACGTAAATATTGATTGGTTAAACATATCACACATTAGTTTTTAGATAGAGACATTATTTTAAACAAAATTTAATTATAAAGGAAGAAACAGTGGTTGTTATATTAATTATTTTTATTAAATTTAAATAAATGGTTTTTATTAAACAGTTATTAAAAGATAACTTACCATGAGCAACTTCTTTAACTGAAAGAATGAAAATTATTTAAAATATCATATGTATTGAATTAATTTGCTTATAATTCAATACGACAGACTTGATGAAAGTAATTATGGTTAATATTAAGACATGATAAATGAAAAAATAGGTTCTAACATCAGAGTTTAAGTTAAATTATTATACACTCAAGTAATATTTTTTATTATTCACACGTATAGAATATATTTCATATAAACATACCTCCTCCAGTTAAATCTATATGCAATGAAAAATAAAACAAACATAAACGTTATTTAAAAATGCATAATAAGATTTATAATGATTAGTTTCATTAGAAATAAAATGATAATAGAGTAACATATTATGCAAATACATGTTAACTTCTAATAAATAATTAAGAGCTGTTACAAGTTAATTATTTGCAATTATTTTATACTTTTGTAATAAAAACTAAATTTGAAATAGAAATAAAGTAAAATTTTAATCATTTGTTATTAGATTGAAAATTTTCTATTCTGAATATAAATTATAAATGTAAATACTAAGGAAATTTGAAGAATAAAAATGAAACAATGCATGAATTTACAAATAAAAAATTAGCAATTATATTAAAGATTAATTTCAAATATTTTTTTTAATTTTCTAAAAATTTAAGTTATTTTCTAAGAATATAAAAATTAAACACATTTATACAAAATTTGTTTATCTATTGAAAAATATATATTGCTGAGAATTACAATTAAAGGTTAAGAAAGTACATCATGTTTACACACATAAAATATGGTTCTATTATCTAATCATATATAATTTATCATTATGTATAATGATAGAAATTTATAATTGATATGTAAAAATACACTGAAATATCTTATAATTTTCTTGGGATTTATTAAATAAAATGCTTTTATTTATTTCTTAAATCTTGAGAAAATAATGAATTTATTTTGTTTTATTGCTTGTAACGCAATTAAATTTAAATACTTTTCTTTTATATAAAGTTTAAAATATATATAACTTTATTACATGAAATAACTAATGTATTATACATGATAATAAACTTTTAATTAAATATGCCAAACTTCAAGAAAATAAACTCAAAATAAAATTTGCTTACCTCCTGAAATGAAAATGAACATTGTCAGAAAAAATGAGTAAAAAAAACTAAAAACAGAAACTTTTAAATTAAGAAAACTTTACTGTAAAAAGATAACTTTAATTTACAAAAAGTAAATTTCTTGTTTAAATTAATTTTGCTTAAAAATAATTTCTAAATTTCAAAAAAGTGTATACTAATTAGTTTTTATGTCTAAATTACTTTGCATACAGTAAAAATGACACCTCATTTGCATGATATTTATTTTTCAGATATTTTTCAAAAATTTCTTTCTTAATCACCGAATTAAAAATCACTAAGAAAACGTTTATAATTCTTTCAAACTTTAAATAAATTTCATTTTATTTAATAATATAATATCGTTGGTTTGTTATAGAATATAGGGAATAACAAACATTTTCCGTGTTGAATTTTAAGATATTTGCTTATTAATCACCATAAAAATGAAAAATAATGTTAGACTGTCAAGGAAGTTTGCACGAATTTCCATTACGTTGTTACATTATCTAACACAGTATTTGGTTTTTTTTTAAAATATTAAATGTCATCTTTTGAGAATGAGCGAGAAACAACCTAATAATCGAAGGTTGTTCTAAGAGGGTTTAATACTAACCGGGTATTTTATTGTTCTACAAGTGAATTTTTCAGAGATAGTAGCCAGTTTTCACGTGTTATAATAGAAGAAACCTGGAAACCCAGTTATCAGATATCTATCATTGCAATGAAAGCAGAAATATAAAACCCATCTTTTTTCCAGTATAGACTGAGATTAAAATTCTAACCTTCGTATTGGATAAGTGATACTACCAAAATACTTTACATTAAAAGTATATAGATTATAAGCTATGACTAATCATTGTTTGTTGGTAGAGTGCATCATATTTCCTTGTTTTTTAACCAGAATTCGACTCTACAATTTTGGAAAATTGTCTCAGAAACTTCAACCAAACTGATTGAGTCTGGGATGGGTGCAGGTGGAATCGGAGAGCATTACCAGCAAGCCATTACATATAACTTACATATATTAGTTTGGGGAAAAAGAAATCCATTATTTTTGCGTGAACTTTATGTAACTTATTTTGGATTCACTTTGTAAAAAGGTTTAAAACAGCTTTCATGTAGATTTTTAGGTCTTGCACGTTACGACTGCAGACATGTGGTTAACTTCGATCATTTTTGATATTTTATAGACATTTTCGACGATGCTGAATCCACATGCGAGGTGCATCTCTAACATCAAAAATACCCGAACGGAATCGACGTAACAAAAATTGTAAGTAACTGGTTGTTACAGTCTTATATAGGACGATAACAACCTTTCACAATTTTACCCACCCAGCTATCTTTTTCGCCGTTACAAGAGAAAAACGAAAATGTATCGAATTTTCTGTTTGTTGTCTTCCATTTTTAAAACCTTGTACTCGTAACTGAATGAATCAAACAAAAAACCGCAAGAGGATATTTTAAAGTCAAATGTCACTTTCCAACGAGCATAAATCTGAAATTGTTTGATAGATACCTCACGAGATATCGATCATTACAGACGTCTACCGAAAAAATAATGGATTACTTTTCCCCCAAACTAATATTTAATGCCAAGTATTGTCTTTGATTTTAGGTGTGTTAAAACCGAGAAAGTAAAATAAACTTTGTTCATTAATATGAAAGCATATATTCTGATTTAGTTCTAGTCATAATTCAGCAATGAGGATTGAGGATTAAGCTTCGACTCCTGCATGTTAAACGTACACGATGTATTTTGAGGAATGTATAATGATTTCACTTGTTACTCAGAAGAATGCTAAAACTTATTTTTGTGAAAAATATTTCGTAAAAATACGCAAAGATGAATAAGGAGTTTATAATAATTCTAAAATATTTAACTCATTATTATACTGCAAAACAATAATCCAGAATAAAATGATAATTTAAGAAATTTTTTAAATGAATTCTAAACACTGATTAAAAGAAATAAAACCATAAGGCTTCAAAATATTTAATCCATTAATATTCTTAGAGACTTTAAAAACAATTATCATTTTTCAATGAACAAAAACAATTTAGCTAATGAAATATGTTTTCATGTCTTTTTAGCAATGTTTCAGTGTCCTTTATCAATTGCGATTCCTTTTTGAATTCTTTATTTTGATTTAATTTGAAATTTGATAAAATACTGATTTTTTTTGAGAAACAAATGATAAATTTAGGAAGTTTATTCCAATTTGTATTTGTCACTTAATCTAATTAAAAGAGTTACAAAAATGCAGAATATTTATAAATAAATTAAGCTTTTTGTTCTAATAGAATTCTCATCCAATATTATTTCCATAACAGAACTTTCATCGTGTTTATTTTTTCTACTAGAATTGTATATGAAAAAATGGTTCCCCAAAAATAAATCTTCAAAATAAATAGAATTTAATTGATAAAAAAATTGTGTTCAATTTTTAGAAGAAAATTAAAATAAAAAGTATAAAATAAAATGTCAACTATATTTATTATAAATTTATTAATATATTTGTCATGAAATCTTAAAGAACTTAAGTAAAATACTTTAATTTTTGCTTTACATGAGATAATATTTTAACCATATTTCCGATAGAATAAATAAACTTACCGTCATCAACTACAAGTAAAGATGACAAAATTAAAAACACATTAAACTATCAGAAATAAATATAATATATACAATGTCGGATAAAATAAACAATTTTTTATAAACATGTTAAAACACATTATCATAATATAAATTTTGCCTTATTAAATTGTAAAATTTGTTTTATGTAACCAAGGAAACAAATTTTTTTAGAAACATATTAGTTATAAACATTAATTATTTTTAGAAACATATTATTATAAATTTAAATAAATTTGTTTAGCAATTTTGAGTTTTTACGAACATTAACTTAAGTAGTTATTCATGAAAGACGCTTATGAGACAACATGGAAAAGATAAAGTATCTGAAAATTAATTTTAATCTTCAGAAATGTACTAATAAGAATATGATTCCAAAATATATTTAATTAGTGAATTAAAATATATATGAACTATAAACAATTTAATTGAGGAACAAATTGTGCAGTACAAAGAAAATTGTTTTGAATAATAGTAATTATAAAAACTTACTTCCATTTGCAATTGCTGCAAATAAATGAATTTTGATTATAATAATAAAAAACATTTATATTTTTCAAATGCTCAAAAAATGAAACACGTTTTCTGGAAAAAAAATATATCATCTAATGAAATAATTAAATTTAACTGAAGATTTAAGAATAATTTTAAACACTAGAAATTACACGTATCTTTAATAATAATCTTGTGATTTAAACTATTTTACTTTTGAATGTATTTTGGGTTTTAAATTAAAAAAAAAATTCTCACCATCTGCAATACTGCCCACTGAAAATAGAAT
>JAPDSC010070503.1:0-28968 GCA_026290005.1 Latrodectus geometricus
AAAAATATATGCAAAAAATATGTCCATCATCTATTTGTTAGACGAGAAATTACAATATATGATTTTTCAGATTCTTTTCATAGTTTAAATCCTTTTAATTAAATTGCGACTATTCCCAATAAAAGACAAGGACACATATAAATAGAAATATACCATAGCAATATTGATTGATCAATAACAATTTCTTCATTATATTGATTAATAACTTACCACAGAAGAATGTTCATTATTAAAAAGTAAGGCCACTATTCTAATCCTATTTTGAAAGGAATCCATTTTGAATCTTGGAATAAATCAAAGACTTATTTAGTATTTCTTTCCAAGTGGTATATCTTGATAACATAAAAAGAGGAATATGTGGAGAAGACTAGTGGCAAACATTTTTACAGCGATTATGTTTGCAACTCTTTTAGACTTTATCATCAATCGTGTCATTTTTTCTAAAGATTCAAAATTAGACATCGCTACAATTTTTTGCAATTCTATCAGTTTTTCAGCTTTATTTGTTTTGAGGCTTAAAACTAAATCATTAGTTTTATTGCTAAAGGATTTACAAAATGATTTTAATTCAAATATAATTCACGAGTCAACAATTGCTGTTTATCTCATATTTGGAATACCGATTTTGTATGCCGTTATTATTACCCTAGCTGATACAGAATCACTGTATGATTTGAAAGTTTACACTTATGGCTATTCAGTTAAGGATTCACCATCTCTGAAAATTCTTTTATTTTTTAAGTTGATTTTTTTGAATTGGTTGTTTCCTACCATAGAAGGATTCATTGCTTTACTTTACTGCAAGCTGTGCCATCTGCACTGTAAGTTAATTAAAAGCGTATCAACGAAGATAGATTCAGGTGAGACAAAAAGGTTCAACAAGTTCGAACAAATGAAAGTATTCAAAGAAATGGAAAAGATCTTCAAATATTTGGAACGAACTGAAAAAGTACTTTCATTGCCAATATTCCTAGTGTGTGTTGCCAACTTTGGAATATGTTTCGATATTGTGGGGATTCTTATAATAGTGGATTTTAAGGAATTCAACCTATTGTTAATAATCGATACTGCTTTTATTTTCCTTTATTCCGCCATTGTGTTTGTCGCCGTTATCTTGATGGGAAGTCAAGCCAATCTTGAGATAAAAAGATGCCAATTTTCAGTTTGGACACAAATTGAAAAACGAAGCTTACTTGATTTTGGGAGTGATTTTATAGGAACCAGTCTGTGGGATAATCCCACTATAGATTTAACGGCATATGAATTATTTGTATTTAGAAGAAGTACACTTATAAAAACAGTGGGGTCTATATTGACCTACGGCTTACTTCTTATGACAAACAAATAAAATTTTTTTCAGTTTGAACTGTATAAAATTTTTTTGTAAGACATCAGTTAATGAGAATGAAAATTTTAAAATACTGAATTTATTACCACGTTGGGATAGACCAAGAAAGTTAGAATATATTGTGTTTTCTCCACTGCATAAAAATATCAGACAAATCTCTAGAGAAAAATTCAAGGACGTATTTTACCTATTACGATATATATCACCAGGGCATCACGGTTTCTTCAAATCCCTTTCACACACACAAAAAGTTTTTTTTTTTTTAGTTATTTATTTATTAATTATTATTTTTTTTATCCTACGCCTGACCTTGGCATGACTGCCATTTGTCTGAGACGTGCAGCCCAATAGAATTCTGACAGACAAACAAAATGATAAAATACCCAAAAAATGTAGATGAGCAGTAAATTGTTTTGCAATAAATTTATGTTTGTAATTTTATATGTTATGTAGTTAAAAAATGTTTTGAATCGCATAAATTATGTTTCCGAAGTGTTTTACAGATATGTAAAATAAATTCAGTATTATTATTATTTTTTCAACTTGAAGCATCTTAAATTATGTTGAACGGACTTGGACACCTTCAAATTTTATAATGAATCTGGTTGTTAATTTTGAAAGTAGCTTAACTCCATTCTTGATAAGAAAACGCATATTTTTCACTTAATAATTGTCACTATTTTAATAGGAACTATAAATTTAACACCTTTAGATACACTTAAGTAATATGACTCATTAGTATCTTATATGTATTCATAGAAACGTAAGCCCTTAAATATGTCGATTTGAAGATAAATGGACTTAAATCACTTTCAAAATAAATAGCTCATATGTTTGAAGTAAAAATTCCTGTTTCTTAAGGTATTCTACATATGATTTATTATCTTTCTCATATTAATTATTGTATTTTCATAACATACTCATAACACGAATTTTAATTTACGATTTTTAAATATTGTCTTTTTTTTTTTTTTTTTTTTTTTTTTTGTTTCAAAGGTTGTTAAGAAATTTCAGAAATTAGACTTTTTAACTTGAGACAATTAAGCAAACCCGCCAAATAGATTATATTTAAGCTCATTCTCACCATATTTAGACTACCAATAATCAATTCAAACTTAGTGACTTTGTAAGGAACAAAATTTTTTTGGTAATTAAAAAAAATTTATATTAATTGTTGTTGTAATTTAAGTCAGAAAACTCTTATTTCCACACATAAAGAAGTTTAGTTTCAGTACTTATACATTATTTCCAAATTATTACCTCTGGAGGTGATAGGAGCTAGGTCTTGAGTCTTCCTTGGATTCTTATCTCTAAATTATAAGACCTAGATGGTGCTGCCATCTATGAGTCAAAGTCGTACTTCCACCCTCGAAGGGGTTGCTCTGTTCAAAAACGGACGCTCCTTCTGATTTCATTCGCCAAGTGTCATAAGTAACAACAACACAACATTTATACTTTATATCAAGCTTATAAACGAATATAAAACCATTTTTACAAAATTATCGTATTAGTTCACTAAAGACTTACTTTAGCTCAAAGAAAAATATAGCACAGATCAATTGCACGTGGAATATGAATTCAAAATATATCACTTTAAATATTTAGACGAATGCTATAGTATATTAATTAATTATGTAAGTAGAAAAGTTTGAGATAATTAATAACTATTAGACTAACACTAAAAATATCCGCAATTAATGTTTAGTTAAATTACAATTTCAAAAAATTATAATTTTTTTTATTGAATTATTTAAATAGAGACTTTTTTTTTCATGATTCATTTGATTTAAAAAATATTTTCCGAAATTATAGATCTAAAAATGGTAAGTAAGCAAAGTAAACTTCAGCAACCTATTAAAATAGGATTATTCCCTCAGAAAAAATGACATAAAAACGGATGTGTTATTAAGAAGGGCTTGGCTAGTTAGGAAGTCGTTCACATTATCGGAAAATAGTGAGTTCGAATCCTTGGGATGGGAAAGGTTGACTCAGCCTTTCATCCTTTCAGTGATTTGGTAAAAACTGAGTACCAAGCATGCTTGGGAACTAAATACTGGGGCTTTCGAGTTAGGCTGGCATCTAACCAAAATATATGCTTCACAGTCCTTGGTCCTCGGTCATAAAAACTGATGTGAACACTGTAGTTCTTGACCCTATGGAGCTGTCGTGCTTCTGAGTTTAATCTAGTGAGTTCGAATTTCTGACTTTACCAAAAATCCGTCGTGTTTACTAAAGGTGGCTGTGGCAAGTTAAATGGGGATGGTTGCAATGTCTTCCAAGTGAATGCCTAACCTATAGTCCTAACCTGTAGGAAGGGAAGGTCAAGTATTGTGGGATCGCCTGCTTGCTCTTTGCTTCCAAATTATAAAAATTTCCACCCGGTTGCTTATAACTAGCTTCTACAACCCAATTTAGGGCTAGGTACAGGAAAGCTTGCTAGCTAGTGCAACATGTTTTAAAGTAAATGAACATGGAACAAATTTTTATTATATATATAATTTTAGAATATCCTTTAATAAACTACACTTCATTATTAGAGATTTTCAAAAAAATTATGAGAGACAGAAGCTGTAAGATATTTTAAATTAAAGCGTCAGAAATTAATAAATTGATTTAAAAAATAAAATATAAATAACCACATCATGATACTTCGTCATACGATTATTTTTCCAAGAACTGTCAAAACATTATGCAATAAATTTATAAAATAATTAGTTTAAATATAAAATTTTGCTACATTGGAAATTAATACGAAGAGAATCGATTTAATTCCATGTAATTTCAATAAATTACGAAAAAAAAAAAAAAAAAAAGTCCTTAGCTGAAAAAATAAATTAATATACTTTGTATGATACGATTACGATAATATTTACTTATCATGAATAATCTTTATGAGTATTAACTTAGCAAAAGATAAACAACCGAAGAGTTTAATTCGATCCAATTGGTTATCAAATAAAATATGAAGAAAAAATGTCATGAGCTGAAGAGGTAATTGAATATGCTTTGTATGATACGATTACGATAATATTTACTTAGAATGAATAATCTTTATAGCACAATGAAAGATAAACATCCGAAAAGCTTAATTTGATGTAATTGGTAATCAAATAAGTCATGATAACTTCCCTTTCAAATCAAAAAATTTCAGAAAAATAAACATTATTTTTTATAAATAGTAAATTATTTGATTTGTACTTTAAATATATTTACACAGTAATAAGTAAAAAAAATTCTGATTTATATTAATAATAATATATAAAATTTTTGTAAGTAATTCGCGATATTTTGATGGTAGACGAAATTATTTTTCTAGTAATTTAGATTCCCGATGAAAATATATGAAATTGTTCTGCTACGGAAACAAATTGGAAAATACGGATATTGTAACATTATACAATGCAATTTGTCGAATTCTCTTAATTAGAACCATTTAGGCAAACACAATTCATTCAGACTATTTCAATAAAAACCAATACTCAATTCATTAAGTAAATATTTAATCATAATTTTTTTCAACAAAAATATAAATATTGGAAAAAATAAATGTGTTAGTACCATTAAGTTATAGCAATTTTCTTTATTCAATATTCATTTTGGATGTTTCATTAGGAAAATGCTTTCAGGCACCGGAAATCCAAATTGTTCTGTTAATAAAAGAAAATGGATAAAATTCTTCGATATTGATTTCCTTTCGTTCGAATAACTAGATTATATTCCCAAAATTATTATTTGTCTCTAAAATGATTTATGGAATAATTTTTTTGCTTTCTAGACGAAGTGAATTATGAATTCTACATAAGTTTATTTAAAGGTAAATTTAATTTCATATTGCTTATAGTGAAAGTGAAACTGTTAGTAAACAAATATTCTTTAGTTTTCTTAAAGTTCATTTTTACTAACTTTTCCGAATTCTAGTGAAATGAAACACTTGTTTTTTGGTCGAATACTTTTTTGGATTGGAATTCTGGATCCCCAGAATAAAAACAGTTTTAGAAGAATATTACAAAATTTTCTAATAGTATCTATGCTTTTAACTTTCATAGATTTGCTCTATATCACATATGTCTATTATGTGCAAGGTAGACCTTGGAAAATAAACATAACAATAATTACTTGTGATGCAGTTAGTTTATTAATACTGTGCATTTTAAGAAAAAATAAGAATAAAATAATTTCTTTGCTAGAAGAACAGCAGTTGAGCACCACAACAAATGACGATTGGAAGTTCAACATGGCGACTTACTTTCTATGTGGAACACCAATACTTTGTGCCCTGATGCCAGTTTATTTTGATTACGACGAAGGATTGGAGTACTTAAAATATTATACTTATGGCTATTTTATAGAAAATACTTTTCTTAGAAGAATGACCTTTTTCACAAAAATTCTTGTATTTTACTGGATATTCCCTACTTTTACAGGACTAGTAGCATTACTATACAGTCGAATATGTTATGACCATTGCATAAAACTCAAAAAACTTGCAAATTATGTAAAAAGATTTAAACCAGAAATATTTACAAAAGACAAACAAATTAAATCTCTGCAATACAAAGAAGAAATTATTGATATGATACGGTGTTTCCACAATTTTTTTTCACTACCAATGTTTTTATTATGCTTAGCTCATTCTTGTGGATGCTTCTACATTATAGGAGTCTTAGTGTTTTATGATGTAAGTGGAGTACCGATGCTTATTGATACAAATTATCAACTAATTTTTAACTTTCTAGTTGTATTTCCCACAATATGGATAGCAAGCCAAATAACAATAGAATTGGAAAATTTAGATTTTTGGTTTTGGGCTCAAATAGAAAAACGTATTTTAATTAATTTCACTTTGAAAAAGAGTTACACTGATGCTGAAGGGCTAAAAAATTCTAATGTTGTTTTAAATGCGCTTGAACTAATTACATTTAGAAGAATTACGATATTAATAATATTTGCATCTATATTAAATTATGGCTTATTGTTGATGAAAACTAAATAACTGTATGGTGAGGATGCCCTCTTGATTCTCGCCAAGTTGTGATCGTAGTTGATCTCCAAGCTGGACTAAACCCAGTTGAGTTCTGATTAGTATATCGTTACATTAGTTAGTTAGTATTGCATTAGTTAGCTTTACGTTGTTGAATCTTCTGGTGCTGCAAATGACTTTGGTTAAGTAAGATAAATCTGAAGTTTCTGTACGATATAAATAACAGTTTTATTATATTTTGGCAGCAATACCTGTTTGCACGGTGTTCAGCACGAACAAGAATGGCGCCAAAAAAAAAAAAATCGCCATGGAGGCACACTCAAATATAGTTTTACCACTACATGTTTCATCCTTCAATGAAATTGGGAATAAAATTCTATCTAAAAACTTTGCAAAAATTTTTTTTAATTATGATTTTTACTTATGATAATTAATTTTTATAACTAATTTTTTTTTAATTATGATACTACGATTATTATCTATGTATTAAAAATACCAATATCAGCGTAAATTTTTGAGATTTTCTCAAAAATTTTTTGGCTTCCCAATTATTGTGTTTAAAGATTTAAGTTCTTATTACCAAGGCAATTTCTGCACAATATTTATAATTCCTTTTTTTAATAAAAGGAATTTTATTAAATATGAAATTTTGCATCTGAGCTATAAAGTATTTTTTCTTAATATTTTTATGTCAAATAATTACAATTAAAGATGATTTTAATAAAAAAAATTTCAATTAATTTAAGATTTCACGAATATTTCAAAAATATTCTCTAAGCTTTTAGATATTTATTTATATAGCATTAAAATGTGTACAGAAATCACATTTGACTTTTTAATCGATAGACTGAAGAAATTAATTTGTATCAATTTATTATTAAATATAATTTTAATTAATTATTTTAAGGCAATATATCCCTCACGTAATTTCGGTATTTAAAGCAATGAAAGTTAAATTTTCGCATTTATTCTTAGATTGGTTGCGAATAAATTTGATCATTTCGAATAATCTTAAGAAAAATTCATATTTTTATGTTCTAAGGTAGAAATTTACGAAACCAAGTAACTATAATGGTTATAACCATGAATAAATTTCAGACATCTAATATTTTATCATTTTATTTAATAATTTTAACAAAAGACTTGAAAAATCATTAATTTTTTTTTTTGCATTCAATTGTTAATGAGTTTCAAGCAATGAAAAATTATAATTAATGTTTATAGGGTATTATTAATATAATTATAATAATAATTAAACACTATTAGGATAATTAATTATTAAAATTTCCATTTAAGCATACTTATATGTTTAACTTTGACAGAAATTATTAGATAAAAACAAATAAAGTAATATTTAAAAAATTAATAATAACAAAAAAAGTCGTTGCGAAAAGATTAAAGCTATTATGTTCATTATTTTGCAGCAATATTGATGAGTCTTACATTCTTTATAAGAGTGGAAATATTTTTCATATCAAGTGATTTTTTTTTTTTTAAAAGTATATAAAAGGTGACATATATTGAATAAAATCTTTGAAATAGCATTAATACACTACTGGCCATTAAAATTACTACACAAGGATGAAATGCAGATAACAAAATGATATTTATTGGACAAATAAACACAGCCGAATATGTTCTGTATCAAGGAAGGTCCGTACAATACCGGCAACATGCGGTCGGGCATTATCCTGCTGAAACGTAGGGTTTCGCAGGCCTCGAATAAAGGGTAGAGCCACGGGTCGTAACACACCAGAAATGTAACGTGCACTGTTCAAAGCACCGTCAATGCGAACAAGAGGTGACCGAGACGTGTATCCAATGTCACCCCATACCATCACGCCAGGTGATGGGCCAGTATGACGATGACGAATGCACGCTGCCGCCAAACACGGATGCGACCATCATGATGCTGTACACAGAACCTGGATTCATCTGAAAAGATGACGTCTCGCCATTCGTGCGCGAAGTTCGTCGTTGATCACACCATTGAAGGCGCTCTTGTCTATGACTCAGCGTCAAGGGAAGCCGCAGCCATGGTCTCCGAGCTGAGAGTCCATGCTGCTGCGAACGTCGTCGAACTGTTCGTGCAGACATTTGTTGTCTTCCAAACGACCCCGTTTCTTGACTCACGGCTCATGACGTGGTTGCACGATCCATTACGGCCATGAGGACAATATGCCTGTCTTCTCGGCTGCTAGTGATAGGTGGCCGTTGAGATCCCGCATGGCGTTCCGTATTACCGTCCTGAACCCATCGATTCCATATTCTGCTAACAGTCATTGGATCTCGACCGACGCGAGCAACAATACTGATCTTAATAAGATAAACCGCAATCCCGGTATGCTACAATTCGACCTTTATCAAAGTCAGAAACGTGCTGGTACGCATTTCTCCTTACAAGAGGCATCACAATAACTTTTTACCAGGCAACAACGTTCAAATGCAATTTGTGTATGTGGAACCGGCTGAACAATTTCCTCATTTAAACACAATGTAGGTGTCGCTACATTATCGGTGAAAACAATTATTTGTTTAATTCACAGACCAATTATAAGTAAAATAAAGTGACGTAATCATAATCTCAACTGCAACGAAGGATCGCTTTATAATTAAAAAAAAATCTGTGATAATTTCATATGAAGAATTTTAATATGATTTGGCTTGCTTAACAATCGCTTCTTGAGGTTATACAACGATCGTTTTTTGGACAAGAAGACTATTTGGACCGGCATCTACAGTTGAAAGAGAGTTCCAAGCCATTACAAGTATCTAAGTGGAGGTGGAAAAGATCACAGGAGATGTTGAGCTAAAGGCCAGAACTCTAACCATTCAGGTGCCAATACAGCGGGATATAGAGATACTATTTATTTGGTGACTTAGGAATTATTTAAATTAAAGAAAAATCAATGTCGGATAAAAGTGGTGAGATGGCTAAAAAGAATTCTTACGTGGTTCTTTAGATTTCGACACCTGAGTATTTAAGCTATAATCAGTTACATTCAAAAACAAATTCGGTTCCTCGTTAAGATATTACAGTTGCATTTCGCAATTTGTCTTGACGTGAGCTGTTTCTTTTCGAAAATATTCAAATTCGTATATCGTCATACGGAAGTAAAAACTTTAAAGTTACACAGCCGATTTTAAATTAAAAGCTATAGCGAAAGCAAATAAAAAAAAATGGAGAGAAACGTGTTAATGTGAAGGAAAAACAAAGACGTGCGGAATAAAAAAAAAATGTATAAAATGAGCAATTCGTAAATAATCCATTTCATTTAAATATTAACGTAACTTTTTTTTAAATACATCTAATATCGTTTTAAAATTTATTAGAAGCTAAATATCAATAAGTTTTACAAGAATCTTCTAGAAATTATCACTTTTGATCTCTCTCTCAAGTTTATCGTACATTGCGATGAGGTGTGGATCCAGACAGATCTTTTTCATAATAAATGATTTTTTTTCCTGTACAATCTATATTTTTAATGATACTGTCACCCATATTATAGCCGCCCAACCTGTCTAGTGGTTAGCGTACCTGACTACAGATGGCTGGGACCTGGGTTCGAATCCTGGCTCGGGCATGGATGTACTTTCTCTTTCTTGTCTTTTCTGTGTGTGAATGGTTGCCTACCCTATAAACGGGTACCTATGGTATGTGTGTACTGAGGAAGTCGGACTCCACACCAAATATGGGTCAGTTGGAAAAGTGGAGCAGCGCACCCCATATTGCCGGCCTGGCTGGCACACGACAACAACCCATATTATCAACTGTACATATTTTAGACTATTCGCCGAAAAAAAAAAATTACCGCAGATTACACGCCACTGCGGATTATGCGATGCTTATTTTTCTTTTACTCGAAAAAAGGCCGTGCGGATAATACGCCGCTGCGGTTTATATACAAGAAAATACGTTAACTCTTCTCCCACCAATTTTCCGACTTTACATTGGTTATGGTTATATTTTTAAACGGTTTTCATTAAGTACAGTTTATGTACATTTAGCAGATTTCTAAATTCATAATTTTTTGAAAAGCATTCAGAAGTTTTTATAAAACAGATTGCAATTACTACAAAAACGATAAGGAATTGAATAAATGAGACAGAACAGATGTTTTCTTTAGAACAGTCTTACAATGGAGAATGTTGAAAGTATACGTTGCAGTACTCAAACTTAAAATTCAATTTACCAGGACATCTCATGGAATAGATTGGTTGACGTGAAGCTTGTTTTAAGCCTAATTATCATCAAGTCATTTCTTTGTGTCTATTATGAATGCACAGAAAAATTAATGCTAATTAACAATGTTTACCTAATAACAAGTTAATGCTGTGAAGGCCATTAAAATAAAATGTTTAAATAAAATATATATCAAATGTTTTAATTAATTAACTTTTAAGAGTATTAAAAATTAGAATTTCTTTGCAGAGGGGAAATTCCCTAAATTTAATTTGTTTCAAAGCACAGCTCAATGAATGAGTCCAGAATTTGTGACTTCTATTAGATTTGAATCATTAGTATTTGAATCTTACGGAAATATGGCCCACTTCATACTCTCCTTTTTCATTAAAAATAAGCAAATCATAAAATCTCCTAAAATTTCATGAATATTAATAACTATTTTTGCTTAAATCATAAGTATTTATAAGATATTTTAAAGAAAGTAAATTTATGATATTTGGAGAAATAAGTTGAAGAACAAGAATGCATAAAAAAACAAGCATGTTATAAAAAATATTTTTCAAAAATGAATACAAATTTAAAAACAATAAATATTTTAAATTTTCTTTCTTTGGCTGCAAATTTTACAGTAATATATAGGATTGTAAATTGTAATTATATGGACAAGATACTCATGTGACGAGAAGTTTTTAATTCCATTTTTTTATGCTATCTCTTTAAAACTTGAAAATTGTTAAATGATACTTCATGTTATAATTAAATTAAAACTAAAGAAATGTCTTTTTTTTTCTTTTCAAAAGAAAATATTGAATATAAAAAGTAATAATTTTTCTAAAAATCCACTGCACATAATTATTCTTTTCATATTTATACACAGATTTCATGAGAACATCAAAATAATTTTTACATTATTAATTCTGTCAAAAAGATGTTAAAAAATATACATTTACACAGTTAAATTTTAAATTAAATCATAAAAATCTATTTTTAAAACTATGTGTGAATTTAGTTTTTATTCAGTTACTAGATCCTTACTATGCTAATGGAAAAATTTTCAGAATATCCACCAACACTAATAACTACTATTTTTTAAGTATTAATATTAATGATTATAATTATGTTTCAAAGTTATTATATTAATCTCTCAGTTAAAATACAAAATTTTATATAACTAAAAAGTAAAATAATAGCTAAAGCAATCCCTAAAAAATGACGACCCAATAATTTTTTTTCCAAAATTTTTAATTGAAAGAGTACAGTATAAAAAAACAACTTAAATATATGATATGTACAGACTAAGTTGTAATATACATTATGCGCTAATTATCTCTGCAACAGTTTTATTTAATGGTATTAAATTTTAATTACATTAAATACAAAAAATTTTCTCAACACACTATCAGTATAAAACAAATTTATTTTTCACCATAAATTGTTTTTAATATTTAACAGTGAAAATTTAATTTAATTTAAATGTAATTTGCAATTGAAGTTGTGTATGTCACTAAGAATTAAAAATTTTTCAAATTTGATAAATTTTAAAAATTAACTAATTACTTTTCATAATTTTAATTTCTTTTTGAAATGTAAAATAAAACAGATCTAGTTTATAATATTATTTCAAGATCAAATAGAAAACTAGATTTCATATTTCTGGTGAAAACTATTTTTTCATCTAAATAAAATTTAGTTTACTAAAAAATATCTCTTAATAAAAGAACATATTTATAATTAAAAAAAATATTGGTTTGTAATTTTTCAAACACTATATAGACATAATTAGTTACCCAGAAATTTAATTTCAAAGATTGATGTTGGCTGTAGAATTATATTTTCTTACAAAACGACTGCATTACATTTACTGGAAATATTATTCAACTGTAATTTTCACTCACTGAGAAACCAATCAAAGAACATGAAAAATAATTCAAAAGAGAAAGGTATACACAGTTTTTATTTACAATAAAAATATACATTTCTTTACAAATACCAAACACTTTGATAGCAACAAAAAAGACCTTCCAATTGAGATATCATATATGAAAAAAAAAAAAAAAAAAAAAATAATAATAATAATAATCTGAATCTTTTACAGTTTTATTATAATGCACATAATCAATTACACAAGAATTATAAGGTTTTACTATTGAAAGACAATGAAGTTTTTTCTTTGACATAAATTAAAAATACATATAATTACAAATAAATAATATTTATATTTAAATATTATAATTTTTAAAAGTGAATAAGAAAACATTTTACATTTTAAAATTCAGATATAATTTTTTTTTTTATAATTTAATATATTTTTACAAAAACATTTTCAAAAATTTCTCTCTCAGAAAAAAAGAAGCACACATATATAAAACCAAAATTGTAATAATATTTAGACACACTCCTACTTTTTTTTTTTTTAACTATAGTAGATATCGAGTCAGCAAGTTTATGAAGTACATTAAAACACAGATATTAATCTAACACTGCTAAACTATTCAGTCTATAGCACACAGCTCCTACAAATATCTTAACATGAAGAAAAATAAATCACATAAATAAGTTCTGAACATGAAAACTAAGACATGTTTAGTTACATTAATTTATTAGGGGAAAAGCTTATCAAAATTATACAAAAGCCAAACCATATGTAAAAAAATTTAGAAAGTAAATTGCTTAAAAACAATGTACATGATATGCAAATAGAGAGAACAAAAGATTTTAATATGCCAAATTTCTATTAATAAATACCATACAATTTAAAAATTTTTCACAATGAAGTAATTTGGTTCTCAATGAAAAATTGTTCTTCCAACTTAAGCGTTAGAGACATATATAAATAATATTAATAATAAAGAAATTATTAATAATCTCAAAATAATTCAAAATTATTTTGAGATTAAAAATAATTTTGAAAGCAATTCTTTTAAAAAGAAATGTTATTAGAAGACTTACTTTTATTTATTTGATATTAGGAAAAAATATTATACATGATTATATTTGGTTTGTTACCATATGGCCAAATTTTGTACAAAGTACTAACTTAACAGTGATTTATAGTTTAAAGACTATTCTGAATCACAAAAGACATATATGGCCCAGGATTGAATACACAAACTGTTGAGTTATAGACCAGAATGCTGACAGTTCAATGACCAATACTGTGCATATATGCTTAATGGATATTTCTTAAATTGAAAACTTTTGAGAATTGCAAATTTATTAATAATTAAAAAGAATGATTTACTAATAATTAAAAATTAATAAATGGTATATATAGCAAAAACCTCCAGTTACCTATGAGAACTCCTACCTTTAAATATTAAAAATGCATATAAAAACATTTTGATTTGCCTCTTCAATCCTAATATCCATACAATACCATTATCAACTGAAGATTACATGGTAAAAAAATGAAAATAAAGAAATGTAGATTAAAAGAAAATGGCTAGTAAACTTTAATTGTTTTATAATTGTTGTAAATGAAATGTTCCTTGAATAATAGACTATTACAAAAACATTTTACCAAATGTTTAAACTAATTTAATTTAGAATGTGAAAACAATATGTTTTTAATAAAAAATAATAACAAGTTTAAGACATTCTTAAGGTACCTTATGCTGTAATCCCAGGAGATAAAATGTAAATTCAGAAAATTTGTGCGCAATAACATGATCATTTAATGTTTATTAAGAAAACATTTCTTATGGTAAAAAGTAAAACATTTTGTGTTTCATGAAATAATAGTAATTGATATGAATTGAAAGTAATTAATGTTAACATAAAAAAAGAATATTTAATATGCCAAATATGTGTAGAAATATTTTAAAATTTCATAACATTTGATATGGATACAATATAAAAATACAATACAGATTTTTTTTTTGATCAATAATTTGGTTAGAAGAAAATTTTGGAAATAAAATAATGTTAGTCTTGGTATATTTTTAATGAATACATCAGAAACACAGTAATTCATATTATTTATCGAGACTTACTCTCTTAAAAAAAGAAATGAATTTATTTATATATAATTCTTACATAATTTATAATTTGATTGAAAGATTATTTAAATAACTTCACATTACCATAAATTTGATATTAGTCCGAAGAAATAAATAATTTTTCAGACTAAAGAAGATTTAAACTTTTGTAAATAATAAATTTTTATTGCTCAAAATTTTTTCAGAAATGTTGATAAAATTATTTTTTAATTAGACTTGTATTATGAAAGCAAAGGAATATAGTTTTGTATTGTAGAACACAGAACAAAAGCAACTTAATAGAAACATAACAAGTTCATATTGACTAGATTGATGTAATATGCAGAATATAAAACTGCATAGGTTCCATACACAATGCTAAAATTTTATGCAAAGGCCAACAATTATACAAATGTTATTATCATGAGAAACAAAATGAATTTTTTAAACAAAACAATGAACTTAATGCAATGGCAATATCTCCAGCATTTATCACAATATTTCTGTGCCAATTAAGACATGGTACTCATTACATGCACAGTTTGTATTACATTTATCTCATTTCTCCTACTCAAAAACTCCTTTCTAAGATATAGATAATTGAAAATAATAAAAATATTTTAGAAAATAAAAAGTTAATAAAACAGTATCTGAGTTATAAATAAATAATTAAAAAAAAGTAAATATGAATAACAAAACATAAATCACAGCAATTTTTTAAAAATTACATTATTTTGTAAACTATAAGAGATTTTTAGATTGCATTAGAGCATAAGGAAAAAATATGGAAATGGTACAAATAGCAAATTATTTCTTTTAACCTACTTTAGAAGACTTATATTTTACATCCTGAAAAGTAAAAAAGCCACAGCTAAAAATGAACTTTAAACAATATATGGGCAAATTAAGTTTTAAAAGAAACAAAATAGTTTAAAAAATCTTGTTCTAACAAACTAGCATAGCTTTTAAAGAAATTAAAATTACATTTTCTAAAAAACACATAGATTTTATATTCTTCGAAATAGATCAAAGGTAATATAAACTGCACAACGCGACTCATATACCAACATCCACATCCTCCTCAGAGCTCATGTGGGAATTGTTGTTTTCAATTACATTAGTTCTCAAAGAATTATCACAGAATACTTTAGAGGGTGGATGAAGACTTATTGGATGATCAGCAAAATTAAATAAGTTATGAACATTAGGCTCAATGCATACTGTATGAAGTCTAGGAAAGTAAGGAGATTCTATGGGTATGATTTCTTTGGAATGTTCAGTTACTTCCCCATTTAGCCTGCTCTCCGAAAGCTCACCTTCTTTACGATTTATTCTCTCCATGTCCATTTCCTGGCCATTCGGACTGAGGAAAGTAAACTTGTTTGATGACTTTGAAGCTTCTAATATGCCTGATTTTGAGAAGTGATTATTGGAGTCACTAACTAAACTGCTTTCACTAGCTTCACTATCCCTTCGACTAAATCGTTCTTGATCACTTTCATTTTCACTGTGATTTATTGAAGTAAAGCTATTTGCCTTCATCGCTTCATCAGAGCTTGGGCTGGTAATTTGTTGGAGATTGTTATCAACAAAGAACTCTTTTTGTAAAGAGCTGGCATCACATTTCTTTTTCCTCTTAGCTTTAACTGCTTCTGGAAATTTATCTTCAGAGAGTTGTTTCCTTTCTCTTTGTTTTTCATTTTTCCACCAATTTTTTAATGTAGAAAGAACAATTTTAGGTCTAAATAAAAAATATTACAGTTTTAAGAAACAAAGAACAATTTCAAAATATTTTATAAGTTCAAAACAACATATAATTTGTGCATCTCATTTATAAGGTAAAGATAATAAGTTATTTTGATTGTCTGAAAAAGTTCTTTTACAAAGGCATTTTATAAAATACATATTTTTAAACATACATACAAAATAATTGTAGCATATGTAAATATGCATAAACATGGTATGCAACTTTTAAAAATGAAATTTTAGGAAGGATTTTTGAAATGCATTGATATTATTGCCAATTGATAAAATAACTTAACTGCAATAAAATATTTCTTTAAGCAATTTTATTTTATCCATCATTATGAAACAAATATAATTTATTAACAAATTGCATACATAGCTATAAAAAATTAATTAGCACAAAAATTTTCCAAGGAAAATATTCCTTTTAGCAATATTTGTTTCTTCTTTGTTGAAACAACATATTTGATAAGATTTTGTAGTTATAATTAAATTAACTTTTTCTAATGAATATTTAATCTCCCAGCTCTGGGAGTTTACTCTGTATTACTTCTAATTCATTCGCATACAGTGTTATTTAGATAAATGGGGGGAAACATTAATTTATTATAAAGTAGAAGTGTTGCTGTGCAAAAATGGGGAACTTAGGACAGCTTTTTTGAAAAAGTAAATTTAAACAAATTTGTGTAAATTGTTAATAATTTGGGAATATTATTTCTCGAGTAATAGAATACGTGTGTTTATGTAGCTTTTGAGTGTGCAAAATATGCAAATACATTTTTGAAGTGGTTTCCCTTTTTTCCATAATTTGCAGATTATTTGAAATAGTAATGTTACTCAATTTCACAGTTAACAAGAGAATACTTACTCACTACAATAATAATCATTGTGACCACTTTCCAAGAATCTAATAATATTTTTTTTACAAAAATACAACAAGTTGAAACAACTGATATTTAAACTTAACACTGACTGATTTTCAATTGATATATCAGTATTTTTAAAATCTATTTACAACAAATGTAGAATATAATCACGTAAGCAATTTATAATTAGTTCATCATTTAATTCCACGAAATAACAAAAATGTTAGTTAATCTTGTATCTATTTCTTCACAAATTTAAAAATAGATTAAAGTAAATAATTCTTTCTTATATTTTAATTTTTATACTTTGAATTAAACATTTAATGATTTTTATCACACCCCTGGCAGATAACATTTATAATATTGAAAATTTTTAGAATTAGAATTTTTTCCAAGCAATTATACCAATGCACAAAGCAAATATTTAAGTAGCAATTGTTATTATCAAATGAGGCATAATAATAATATTTTTTTTTAAAAAAAAAAAAAGCAAAGTATAAATCATTTTTCAACCCATAAATCACTGCATATATATATATATATATATATATATATATATATATATATATATATATATATATATATATATATATATATATATATATATAACTGAAACAAATGTTTAATAAATAATTCAATTTTTTACAATCAAAAAAAGTATAACACACAAAAATGCAATTGAAAGAAAATAAGCCCTGCAAAAATATTTCTTATGAAGGAATTCAAAGAATGCTTATTAAATATAAACATTATATCACATTTAAATATATAGAAAAACTAACGAATGCTTTTGTAATTTAATTTTTAAATCATTAGCAGTGACTGGTTCAAAAACCATAAATTTTTTTCCCAATAAATACTTTTTTCAAGCAGCATCATTAATTCTCAACATTTTTTGTTAACACAAATCATTTTTTAAAAATTAGATATAGCAGTAAATTTATACTCAACATTAAAATACAATCATGGCTATTTTCCATATTTTTAAAAGAACACATTCATTTAAGATTATAACATTTACTCTAATTGATATTTTAATAATTACAATAAATCCCAATCAATAGCTTAATAACCATTATAGTAAGAAAATCAAGTTAAATAGCAGATTGAAAAATTTTAAAAATAGAAACCTATTCAAAGTGGATTTTTAGAGTCTTAAAGTTGTTTAAAAAGAAATACATTAGAACATAATTTTTTTTCTTCCTTTTAGTTAATTAATTCATACACATGCTGTATGCAGTGGAATGTGACCATAAGCATACATTTTACAGCCCAACTATACAAAGTCGACAACAATCCTTCCAAACTGGTAAAATTTTGAAATTATGTGCTCCCACAGCAGAAATGTTTGAATAAACAACACCCATGACTGTATAGTTTTATATGCCATCAGTTTTATGATATGGAAAATAAAATGTAAGTATTGTTTAGTGGGAAACAATTGAAAAAATATATATATAACCTTTTAAACAATAAATAAAATCATATTTTTAAGGGAAACGTCTTGTTTTAATGCGAGTTTTAAGGAATTAAAACAAAGTCAAAATGTGGAATATAAGGAAATTGGAAGACCTGTGCTCCGTGCATAAATACTTACTTTTTTTTTTTTTTCATTTTTAATGGCAACTTTATGAATTAAAATCCTGGTAGATCATAGAACTACAATTTCAACAAAATAATGATTTCAGAATGTAGAACATAATCAAGTGGCCAAATAAAGTTACCTTGAAATAATTTAGAAGCCATTCACAAGCAAAAACCAGATATGTTTGTTAAAGAGTTTTATTACAGTATGATTACAATCTCACACATGTCATAGATCATGTTTGGATTTCTGGTATTAAGTTTCACACCATTTTACTTATTTTCGAATCCACTCCTGATTATATTTTATTTATACACTAAATTTAATCTCTAATAAGAAATTTCCAAAAGCTAACTACTTCAATGCCTTTTTATTGACATGACAAATATTTATAAATCTATGGGTATAGGGCAAGTGCATATATATAAATGGTTAATTATAAAGGAAAATAAGTTATGTATGTACTTTAATATATTTTGACCTTCTTTAACACATATTTTAAAGATTTCAAATAATAATGCCCATTTTGATACACACAGAACTTTAGTGTTGGTTATTTGATTTTCCAGCATACAAAAAGAATAAAGATTTTGAATGTTTGAAATCTCTTAACTACATATATACACTTATGATTGTTCTCAATACCCTTAATTAAAAAATATTTACAAAAAGAATTAACAGTTCAAAATTAATTATTAGAACCTGCATTGCATCCTTCATAAATCGAAGGCTATTTCTAATGGTCACAGTAATGTAATAAGCAAAATGGAAGCACATATTTTCAATTTCAGACCCATATTCAAATTTAAAAAATTGCAATATTAAAAGTAGTAGCAACTCTCATTTAAATGAATCGATATCACAGCCAATTTAATCATATTATTTTATCAAGGATGCTAATTAAAATTGATTAATGAATTATTGTAGATATCAAACAAGTGAGACATTCTTAATGATTTCTTGAAATGGATTATTTTTAAAATATTCATTTAGAAATATTTTAATCCATTAAACTTAGAACCTTCAGAATTTTGTTTTAACACATAATTGTGAATATATGATTTTGTTTAAAACAAATTATTTAATTTATTCAAATTTTCAATCAATGGTTATCAATATATTAATCAAATATACCTTTCCTGTTGTCTCACTGGACCTTGATTTAAAATATCAACATACATTTGTAGCGTTCTACGAGATGGGCTACGACAATTATGAAACCAATCTCTCATAATTGGAAGTTCTTTTGTAGGATGAAAAGTGAGACGACCATCAGCTGGACGCTCTTTAGGAACTATTTCAGGAGCAGAGCCTTCTAAAAACAATAATTCAAAAATAAATAAGAGAAGACTTTAAGATAAGAAGTTATCTTACTTAAAATCTTTTACAGCTACAATTTTAATAGAGCATGATAACAAAACAAATTTGACAATTTAGTACCATGATCATTTCATATTTTGGGAACAATTTTGTAACACATAATTTAAATTTAAATTAGATCATGGTATTTAATTTTGTAAACTCAGAACCACTGAACATATATATCTACATATAATTAAATAACTATCATTAGAAGTTTCAACAATTAAAGCAAAATGTTCCAAACACTTAAAATAGCTTTCTTCATTGATATAAATGATAAAATTTTTATATTTTTATATTCAACAGAAATCAGATTATTTATTCTCATGAAAAGTGATTTTTCAGCTAATACAAAAATCTTCTTAAACCACATTAGTTTTAAATTTCTTACGGTTCCACAATCTTTCAAATGTCTATTTACAATAAAATATTTCATTATCTTTAACAGACAAATGAAGGGACTTTTTATAAAAGTAGTTTTAATCAAAATAATAAAAAATTAAATCAGTGGGTTTTAAGCTATTGATATAAACTGGTTATCGCAAATTTACTTAATGTGATTATATTAAGCATTACAGACCATAAAATAAAATTTGGGCAAAAAAATATTTTGTATTTTAAGCTTAAGCAAAGATTTTATTGTGCTAATGAAATATGATGCAAATATAAATGAATATCAAAACTAAGATTAATTTGAAAACAGGGATGAAAGAGTAAATGAGAAATTTTGAGAATCATTTTAAATTTTTCATAGTGAAAAATTATAATATATATTTCTAAATAACTGAATTAAAATTTGTTCAAAATAATAAGAAAATAAATTGAACAAATAACAATTAGCTACCAAGTTTACAAATTTCATTTACATGGTTGTTTATTTTTTTTTAAAGTGTCGTGTAAAATAAATTAGGGAAAACATAATAATCCCAATAATTTGTAATTCATTTTAATACTAATATATTGCTAAAAATCATTGAATAAAATTATTTTTTACTTTTATTAATATTTAGTATGAAAGTAGACAATAAATCTGGTAACATATTGGATAAAATAACCTAGCTTGTTCACTTAATCGCATTTCTGTTCTCAGTAGGATCTTATAATTTGTTTTTACTCCATGAAACAATATGATAAGAAACCTATTTTTATCAAGGAAAAATATTCCATTGAATTTGAATAGTTAAAATTATAAGTCTTAGCAGCAATGAACAAGACTAAGCATAGGAATTAACCTATCAATGAATCCTGGACAGAGTAGAATGAAAAGGAAGAATAAAATTAAATCATTATTGGTGTAATTGAATTAGGGTCTTTTTTTTTTTCCTTAAAAAATTTCTTAAATAAGTCAATGCTTTTATTAAAGTTGAACACTTATCTTAATAGTATATAATATTAATCTTTTAAAAAAGTAGAATTTTTGTTTAAAGTATTATAACTATTCAAAATAATATAGTTCTATGAGGTAATATTTTTAAATTTAAAAAATATCACATAAATAAGGCTTTTATCTTACAGAGTTACTTATAGAATTGTTGTTGAAAAATAGTACTAGCTTCAACAAAATATAAATAATTTATATCGCAAATAAAAACTACATTTGAAAAGAAATTTTAGAAAGCATATACTTACCAGGGGTCTGTTTTCTGTAATTTAAGTACCATGTCCCAAATTCTTGGCATTTTTCTTTACCTATTTTTCCAGAATATCTGTTATTAATTATGTTTGATAACATTGGCTGAAATAATGAATGAAATATAAATAACAGAGTAAAAGAATAAATAATTTAGTCACAACTATAACAGTCCTATAGATTAATTAATTTTTTTAATGATGTATATTAATATTTATGTATCATTTAAAATAGAAAATTCATTTAATATTGAAAATTTGACTAACGCAAAAACATAATAAACCAGTATATTCTGCTTAAAAGTATTAAATTTAAAATAATTAAAGAACAGGAAGATTCATTAAAGTATAAAATGCATTCAATTGTTTTAATATTACACTATTTTCAGGCAAATACAAAAATAAAATTTAAATGCATATAATAAATGCTTTTTTTCCTTAAAAAAAAAATAAATAAAAAAATAAAAGATATTTAATATTTTAAAGAGATTTTTTAACATTTTACAGCAAAAGTATTAATATTTAGAAAGTATGCAACTAGATCAATCATTAATCCTAAAATTTTTATTGAAAAATATTAAATATATATCTATTATCTAGAAAAGTGCAAAAAAAGTAAATATAAAACATGTATAACCACTTTGAGAAAAATAACTTTTATGTATTTAAATGAAGAATTCAATAAGAAAATCACATTTTACCAGCAGAGTTTTAATATTTTAATACACATACAATATGACTCTGAAAATGCACTATGAATATATAATCAGAAGTATATGTAAATTGCAGGGTAAAAGTAACTGACTATTCAAATAATGAAAAATGCATTACATTATGGAACAGGTGAAGAGAGATGTAAAAGAGAGAAACAGAAAGCAAACAATAGTTACATTGTTCAATTGGCATAAAAAAAGCCCTATTATAAATTATTTTTCTACTATAAAGGAAACATATAGGGCTGAGAATGCCAGGCTGCTGAATATCATGTTATTTCTAATAGACAAGTACCTATATGCATCCTCAATATACTGGCTGTAGTAAAGATTACAATAAGGATGATGAGAGTGCTACCAGAATGATGTGTGGATCAATATATTAGCAAAATTAATCTGTGATGAATTGCAGACCAATTCGATAGACATTTTGCAGCAAATGAGAGATGCTCTTGAAGCTCCCATATCAATAAGAAAAATTATTCACTAAATGGTATCTTTGGGACTAAATTTCAAATACTAGTTAAAAGCTTGTAATAAAATCAATAGAACAGATGATTCCTTTTATAATGGTACTGAAATTTAAGTAAATATTTCAGAAGAATTATGCTTTTGTTTAAACCAAAATACCCACTGTGTATGGGTTTGATGGCACCGTCAGGACAGATTTAATCTGGCTGCAATTGTGAAGCACCATACCACACAACATAATATCACGATTTCGGGCATCATAGCCCCTGATTGCTTATTTTAATTGTTGTGATACTGACACTTCTTGCTTATAAGGGGTCATTCTCTACCAAGACCTATAATTTTAAAAAGCAGATCACCATTCAGAAGCCAGTCTGGTATTTATAACAGACAACTGCTAGCTCACATTGTTGATGATTTGATGGCTTGAGTAATGTATCTGATGTGATAAAAATCTTTTTTTTCAAGGATATAGAACATAATTTATTAGTAAGATAATAACAGATTGGATACAGAATGAATCTGTTAACATGCTCTGCAAAATATCCTGATGTTTCTCTGGCCATGTTTTCAAAATTTTCTAACCAATCAAAAATGTTTGGGAGAATTTGGATGTTGTTAGCATTGATTTTCAATACTATGTGTAGAAAAAGGAACATGAGAAGTATTTGAAAGGGAATGCACAATTATTAAGACAATCTACAAAGTGTCTAAGCCTATTCTACCATACACAGCTGAGTACATTGTTACCAAGGGTGACTCAACAAATTAGTTTACTGTATCATTAATCCATTTATAAAAGTACCATGACATAGTAAATATCATTTACTGCAATTATAATTGAATTTTATCAGTTTTCTGTACATACATTCTTAGTTTTGCACATTTTTACTATCATATAATGTATATTAAAATATAACAAAAATTCAAATTTCAAGAACAAAGAGAAGGTATATTTTGGTTACAAATGCGCAGTATTTTACACTCCACAAGTATTTACTTGTGAATTTGAAAAAAAAAAAAAAAAAAAAAAAAAAAGGATAAAGGCAAACATTTTATTTTTTTCAAACATGTTAATAAAAGTAAAGTCAGTAATATAATTTAAACTATTGCTTGAAGGAGTAAATAATATAAATATTAATGAATACAGAAATACAAAGATTATAATTGAATAACAAATTCAAGATATTTTCATTTGAGGATTTTCTGAAGTTTAAGATATTTACCTGAGAAAGAGGACACAATTTGGCAAGTTTGATTTGTGACATTTCTCTCAGTAGTTCTAGAACAGCATTTCTAACTGTTACATCTTGCCATTCTTGAGGATTATCAGGAACACTACAAAAATAGTTGCACACAAATTTGACAATAGTTTAAAATAAAGATATTTCTAATTTTTATAATTTCATTAAATTCCAAGTTACTTCATATTTAATTTCAATATATATAAATTAAAAAGATAATAATTTTTATACATTTAATAAATAAACACAGTTAAATATTCACATGTTAAATTGTGGCATTTTTTTTGTAACAATTCACAATTTCCTTCTTTTTGGTAAAATAATGTTTTAATAATAATCAATGAAAATTTGCACAACAACCTTTAGATCACTTAGATCAAAAGTAGAAAAGCTAAATTGAATAATTTCCTGAATACAATAAAAAAAATTCTATGAATGTTTAATTATTTATACTTGCACAGGCACATAATTATTAACTTTACCTTGGAATTGTTCTAAAATAAATTTTTCTGCAATAGGCTTAGAGGATTTAAGTGAATTATTTTGATATTTAATAAATTATACCTAAAAATATACTAGGTTTTGCCTTTTAATCACGAATAAAATCCTTAGGAGTATTCAATATTTGGTCTTGATTTTACTTGACACAAAATCTCTCAAACAAGATTAACTTCAATAAATCTTTCAAACTATTAAGTTAAAAATTATTATGGAAGAAGATTAATTGCTCTCAACTTTAAAAATTTTGAGTTTATGACAAATTTTGAAGAATTCATTTTTAAAAACTCCACTTTATGGTAAAAGTTATTATATTAGCAGACATGTGAAATTTTCTAGCAAATACAATTTTCAATTATGTTAAATGTAAGAAGTCTCTTATAGTATTTCAATAACGATTTTTCCCTTGTAAACTGGATTTAAATTTATGAATTACTATAAATCTTATATAATAGCTGTTTTAATACTTAATCTTATGTCCAAGTGCCTCAATTTATATCATGCATTCTATGTAGGAAAATAATTAAGAAATTTTAAAACATTAATTTTTTTTCATTTTACCTATATAGACGGATATGAAGTGATGCCATTGTAGTTAAATCTCCCAGAATGTCAACCACAGTGGCTTCTGGATTTTCAGTCACTTGATCAAATGCTAATGGTTTCCATTTCTTAATCTGAATAGAACCTAAAAAAACAACATATTTCCAAAATTTTATTGTTGTACAAAATTTTTATTTTTTTATTTTAAGCTAATTTAAAATTTGAAATTGTTGTAAGTTATCCAAATTAAATAATCCTGAAATGTTATTAGGTTTTAAAATATGGTCACCAGTATAAATATTTATATTCAAATTATAAAACTCAGTAAATGCAATTAATCTAAATTAAAAAATTATACATTCTAATAGAATATTAACTACTATTTGACAAGACTGAAAAATAAAATTCAACCCAATGTTAGTTATGAAGAAAAAAGTTACCCAAAAAGTGAATTGTGAATTATTATTTTAAGTCTGTTTATCATGGATCACAATTTTATAATCTCAATCAATAAAAATTTGTAGAAATTTTGATGAAAATTTAAGAAAGTAAAAATATCTGAAAAAATAATTTAGTTGGTTCTTAGTGAAAATATTTAATTCTAAGAACTATAACTCAAAGTTTCCAAATAAAAAATATTTTAGAGTCTAAATAATGAAAATTACTTATATATTCAATTTTATTTCAAATAATAAAAAGTAGAAATTTTTCATGTTCTCTAAATTTCTTCAAAATTTTGAAAAAAAAATTTTTTTTGAATAAATAAAATATAATTTTTTTTTAAAAAAAGTATATTCAATATCATTCACATTTAGTTTTTTAAAGTCAAAAATCTAGCTTTTAATTCAGAAATTAATTTTTCTTATAATCTATTCTGAAATCTAAAATTGGAAAAATTTATATTATGGAAAATAATGCTTCTAATGAAATATAATCATAATGTAAGTAAATGTGTTAAGACTTAATAATTATAAAAAGAAGTTTTTATCAACTATTAAAAATAATGCATGTGTATTAGAATAAAAATGTTTGGTATTTTCTCTTTATCTCCAAATAATATTGAACTTGTCAATCATACATTATTTTATTTTGGTGACCAAATTTAATCTTAAAATTTTTTTCTGAGTGTCACAATTCACCATCAAGCAATTCTTTGTATTACCATTCACTGTAAAAATTTGATGGAAATTTCCTAATAAATGTAGTTCTCCATAATATAATTGGAAGCGTTTAAATCTTCATGAGATAAGCTATCCTATCACAAACAAAAGAATTAAATGGCCTGCTGAGAAGATTTTAGAGTAAAAAAAGATAACTGGTTTGAAACGTCTTATTCTTGTTTTATTATTAATTACCATGTCTTGTATAAATTCATTTGTTCTTCTTAACTGAAAAATGGCACATTTTGTAATTTATTGGATCAATGTTTGAGGGCAGATAAAGGAAAAGTACAAAACAATTTGTTGCTCCATTAGTGTGCTTCCCTGTATATAGCCTAGAATTTGGTTCTACCAGTAAGATTAAAGCAGCTGTGAGAAAATCTTTAAAATTTAAAATTGGGAACTACATAGAAGACCCCCCTACCCCAGATCTGACACAAACATAGATATTTTTTCACATGAAGGACAGTGTGACTATGATCTATTTAGCATGTTTCAGTTGTCATGACAGATATTGTATTATGTTGCGATTAGAGCTCACTACTTTTTGATAATGAGAAACAGGCTACTCTGGCTCAAACCAAACATTTTTATAGTGAACATAAAACATTTAAATCACCAATGTGACAATGAAAAAACAATATGAACACACAGTTATCAGCAACAAGCAATAAATTACGATTTCTTTTACCCATGTAAAATACTGCTAAGAAGATTGTGATAATATTGAAAATGAAATGTGGAAAATATTTACTATGTTCCTAAAATTTATTCGAATTCTTAAACATTTGTTAGGCCTCCCTGGAAAATTTTGCTTTAGTTAATGGGTCATACTCAAATGACCCAAGAATAGAAACGCAGAAGAATTTTGACATGACTTTCAAACATCTACTCTGACAATGGATTCAAAATTTGAAAAACTTAATCACATACACAAAATTTAACAATAAAAATACTTAAAATGCATTTAAAAAATTGTGGTAACGAAATAACCATCAACTTTTTCTTAACCCTTTAAGCGTGCTTGACGAACTCACCTCGTCATCAGAGTGTTTATTTGTCATTATTGCACTACTTAATTTAACCCTTTAAGCGTCAACGCTACACGCTTAAAGGGTTAACAAAACTTATACATTAACCACTTGCGCTGGCAAAGAATTCATGGACTTATGTACCAGAACAGTCCAGAATAAAACTCTTTGTTAGATAGAATATCATTATATATGTATATAATGATGACGTACATACCACGTCATTGACGATTCTGTGACAAAAGCAATATAATGTGCATGGTATGTCTTTCCAGCACAAGTGGTTAAGAAAAAGTATTTCTTAATGCATGGCCAATTGAACCTATTAGAGCAAAAGAAAGTCAGGAAAAAAGTAGAAAATAAAAATTTTTTTAAGAATGTTCTAAAAGGAAACATTCCAAAAATATGGAATTAGTAATAAGCTTTAGTCATTAATTTACAAGCAAAAATATACATAAATGTTTCAAACAAAGGCCAGCAATTTAAAATGGCTTTTTCTAATTTTTTATAAAGTCAAATAATAAACAAAAGCACTTTAAATAGTTTTCTCTTCAAAATTTATATTATAAACAAGTTCTGAAAATAAGCATACATAAAAAATCACAAATACATGTAAAATTATTAATTTTAAAAATGATTTTTATAGTTACATAAATCTATATATAACAAAATTTTATTTATTAACTGTTATTAAAAATATAAAAAGTTTCATTAAGAAGCTATAGCGAATTTAATAAAATATAAAGAGTACCTTTGGCACCCACAATTTGAGATGAAGAATATCCAAGTTTTCCTAATGCAGTTCTTACTAAATCACTAAATAAGGTATCAGCAGGAACAATGGCATAGCTATCAAGCTCAACATACTGTCCACATGCTTGAGGACCAGGAACTTGTTCAACAATGCAATGCACAGGTAAACACTTTCCTAAAACAGAAAATTGAGTGAGTCATAAGTTATAAGAAAGAAATTTTAAAATAATCCATACAACATATTTTAGTTAAATTATTAGAGAACATTCATAAAAGGAATTCATCACATTGCATAAAAGTAACGCAAATTATTCAGAATTTTTAAATAATTAGGATTATAAAAAAAACAGTACTATAATTTTTCATAAATTTATTCAAAAATTCACTTATAGCTTCAAATATACTAATTTTCAATGCCAATTAAGAACAAAAAAATTTTTATAATGCAGAAAATAATCTAACAAACTTTTCTCTTTCATTGTATGTATTTATGTGTGCAATCAATATTATATATTCATTGGATTATACATTGTTTTTCTACTTTTCTCCTACTTCAGTTTATAATTACATCTAAGCAAATATTCTTCCTATCAAAATAGAAGAAACATCAAGGCATATCAATATTCAACACTTAGTGCAGGCTTTAACTGTCTTTGTATCAAATCATTGTGGCATGCTATTTAATATACCATAATTTCATATTATTAAGTTTACTGGACAGCTTTAAGGTATGTGCTGCTTTTACTACTGAACTAATTGTTTAATATTGGCAGTTATCATTATACTAATCTTGTCATTTTCATTTGTGAAACAAATGTAGTGACTATATTGTATTATCAAGATTGCAACTATTTTCTAGTTTTAGTAGCTTTTTT